>JAQJVL010009760.1:0-14885 GCA_035578905.1 Stictocephala bisonia | reverse complement strand
AAAACACGTTCATGAATTTAAAATTGTAAAAGAATACACAATCATAAACCTGAAAGTCAAGAACGTATATTTTGAGCAAGTTTAAAACCATCCTAAATAAAACTGTAACTAATTTGGAATATGATTTACTTTAACCCTATACCAAATAAAATAAAAAGTATTTGTTACAATTATTTTGAAAAAATCATTTGCAACATTTTTGGAAAATGTAAGTATATTCAATATAATTGTTAGTTTAAAATGTTGAATAAGTGGAATCGATATTTTTTTAATTAATAGTAATAGGCCGTAAACCTCTAAGAAAAAATTTAATAGAAAATTATAAACATAGACTATATTTATTTATGAAGGAAAAGAAAATAAGATTTTAAACGTATAAAATAACTCATACTATACACATAATTATATATTTAATGTCTCAACAATTTAAATATCTACAATACATTTTATTTACTTAATGAATAAAATTGAAAAAAATATTTCTTTACTAAAAGTTACTAGAAACATATTTCATTTGGATCATACTATTAAAAATTGCTTTAATTGATTTTAGAGTATTTTAATGGCCATATAAAACTGTATAGAATGGAACAAACAGAATAGCAATAAACTGTTCTATGGTAATTCCATGATTAGTGGCCATGCTTATCAGCACATGGTTTACTGCAGCATTGCCTGTAATTACCTCTGAAATGATCGTCTATGTCATCTACGCGCAGAGATAAGTGAATACGGATATGCCAAGCTAATGCATAGTCAAAACACGTTGTGTAAATTAAAGATCCAAATAATAATTATAAATTGATGTAATACACACTAGTCAATTTAATTTAATTATCACGAGATGCAAGTAATTTAAGGTATGTTATTCAATCGTTTATGCTACATTACATAGAGGTAAAATGTGATATTTTGTTATAAATACCATTGTTTATCAACTTTAGATCAGAAAAACATAAAACAAATACGTCATTTAAATAGAAATTTAAATATGTAAGGGGGGTTTAGGCATTCAGTCCTAGCTCTTATAGTTTTTATTTAGTTTAAAAGTAATGCGAATCTAAATTGTGTAAAACTATATTGTGTAAAAATATATTGTGTAAAACTATATTGTGTAAAACTATATTGTGCAAATCGGCTGATGTATAACGTATTCCCACTTTGAAATTAAATAATCGTTGAGATCTAACGAAGGTAAATACGAAACAAATACATATTATATTAACAATACTAAAGAGAACATTTTAATTTGGTAAAAAACTTCTTTTGCAACTTGGACATTTCAAAATACTGGTAAGTGTTTAATAACTATTTATGGAGAAAACAAATAAATAATTTTTCAGTAACTCTAAGCTCTTAAATTTTTTATAATATACTATTACTCCACTTTTGTCAAAATGATTCAAAGATGTTACTTTTTACAATTATTTTCATAACTATGGTAAGCTATGTAATTTTGTTAATTTATCAAGTTGTCTATTGTTATAGTCAATATTTTCTTTAGTATGAAAAATAGTTTAAGGACATATATTGGATTATCTTTGTAAACTAGTATTTTAATTTGAACAAATCCTATATGTTGTCTCATTATAAAAAAAGCTAGATTTTTTCTATATTTACTATTTAAAGTGTAGTATAGTTCTTCAGGTTCATAGGCCATATTAAAGCTAAGAATATTTGAACAAAAAATTTAACTAAAATCATGATCCATACGGCATGATTCCTGACATTAGTAGAGGATTTTATAAGAATTTAAAACTAGAATAAAAAAAAAGAAAGGACACTAAAATATGTAGTGTACATATTTTCATTCAAATTCCTATACATCCAAAAAATCAAAGTGACAAAAATGCATTGACCTAAAACAATCAGATGAAATTTCAGCATCTAAATATAAACTTACATTTTGAAATGTTTATGTGCTTGATTATAATATTAACGTATAATTCATAACTAATTTTTACTACTTGATTTATATGATAGAGATTTAAAACTAAATAAATAAATAATAATACAAATAGAAGCCATAGTAAAGATAGTAAAAGACTACTTTGAACAAACAACCATGGAAAAACAGTTGAATAGAACGCCATTGCACCGATATTCTATGTTGATAAATATAGTTGAAAAAATAACCATGTGTATTTATTTTACATATCTAAATGCTATATAAAGTAAACAATCAAGCACCCATTTATGTTTCATTACCTCGAGCATATTTAAACTGTTCGAATTAAACGTTAATTTAAAACTTAATAGTTAAAGAAATGCAAGTTAACTGCAAAAGGTTGTCATTAAAGGGCAAACTAAGAGAATAATAAATCTTATAGTTGATATAAATAGTAACAAAATGTATTATGACAAGTTAATACGTTATTCAAAGTGATAATAAGAAAAAATAATAATTTTGATATAATAACTTTTAAATTCCAATAATGTATAATAAGATAGTTACATGCGTGAGGCTTTATACCTTCAACTTTGGTATAAGTGTACATAGGATAAAAATAAATTTAAAACATTTCATTTAAACATAATAATAAGACTTGTATAAAATATTGTAGATTTAAATTAATATGAATCTACATGTGTACATGAATAAAATAAAATGTGTACATATAAATAACGTTTTAAGTTAAATTATACTATATGAACTTAACTGTTTGAATGTGTGGCAGTTGCAAACTAAAAGTGTCAAATAAAATATTTAATTGGGAAAATTTTTATTTGAATGTGAATAATTACACAATTAAGAAGTTGCAAAAAAAAAATTATTGAGATATATCTGAACCTATGAAATGTAAGTATTAGCCATTATATAGACATTTAGTCACGCTTTAAGTAAAAAAATATTAATTTATTACCGATATCAGCATTTGAATTCAAAGAATATCAAAGGACATTTAAATAACATTTTAATAAAATTAAAAAAAATAAACTCACATTAAGTACAATACTTCTTATTAGCCATAGTGAATGTGTTGAGAAATAATACTATAGCTTTTAGAGCTTGAGAAAATACTAATACAGTTACATTTCAGAATTGGGAAGGAACTGTTTTATAACATGAGCCGTAAACTATAAGTCGTCATTAAAAATATGACGGTGCACGCTCGTATCTCACTGTCAGACACGTTCCCATTAACCATACTTCTGTTGTTTCAGTTGCAAAGACAAACTTATCGTTAAAAGGCCACAGATAAATATTGTATTACACAACAGTTGCTGACCGTTTACACAATTTTCATTAGTTCAGTATCAGCTGTAAATTGACATTATTAAATGTATTTTACCCATGGTGCAATATACTTGTATTACATAATTTTATAAATGTTTAATTAATATAAATTGATATTTGTTTTTCATTTGTCATAATAATATTAAATTTGTTGTGAATATTCTTTATCTAAAGGAGTACAACATTTTGCTGTTGTTAACATTTATTTCTTTATTTACCTACTTTATTTATTTCCAGTTTGAAATCTACTGTTAGTATTTAATTTTTTTACCTAAGGATATTGATTTCAGGATAAATAGTTTTTTTTCTTTTATAACGTTATCTTAATCCTAAGTTTCTTGGACGAATTTCATCATTTCAGTATTTTTAAAAAGTAAGATAAACAGATTTATGCTTTTTTGTAACTTATTGTAGAAATTTTTATTTTTAATATTGAATCAATGTACTTAAATAAAATAGTAACAATCTATTATCTCTTCCGAGTCTAAAAATCTGATACAAAGTGTTGGAAAAGAACTTCAGCAATTCTATTCTACATCGATGTTTTTACAGAAAAGTCAATAAAATGTTGTTAGTAAAGATATTTCCTTCAATATGGTTGCCAACCTAAAAAAATATTTTAGCTTAGTTTTTACCGGTATATTCTGTTGGCACTGAGGCAGACATGAGGGTTTCACATAAGAACCAAATAAACGAAGTTCTTTCTATTCGTGCAGATGACAAATGAGCTGGTTTTGCATATTACTATGTAAATACTTCTGGTATGAGAAATATTAACGTGGTTTACAGAAATCAATCATCATAATATCTGTACACTTTGTTTTTATACTGTCCTAAATTTGTGTTGTGTCGCATTCACTTGTATTGTATTTCTAAACATACGTAATGTAGCAATTAAGAATATATTTTTTAAAAAATAAATATACGTTATCTTTTCATAAAATGAGATTATTATTGTTATTACGTTATATTATTGTTGAAAGGAAAAAATAGTAGTATTAAATATAAGTAAAAAAAATTATACAAACAAATATAGCAGTGACCAATAATCAGTCATTAAAATCCATTTTGTAGCCCCTGAACTGTTGTAAATAGACTAAAATAGGTGTACTTTACCTTCACGTCAAACAGTTCACAGTGTGTGAGTTGAGAATACCAACTACATGTTTCGCCGTGAATACGGCATCTTCAGGTTGTAGAACATAAAAAATAAATAAGTCCCAGTGGGATGCGTCACAAATTAATTAAAAAACACAGTTTACACATAAAGACATCGAACATTAAAACTTTTGGTAGGCCTACCACACATATTTCACGGTCCACGGCGCGATCGGAAGCAGACTGGAAACAATTCGATTAGGTTACTCCGCCCACCACTCTTCTGTTATCAGTAGGGCAATGGTCGATTTGTCCAGGTCCACTGTTTAGAGACATTATTGTGTTGAAAATAGAATGAGACCTAAATTTTAGTTTTTCATTAAGTACGGAATCTTTTGTATCGTTATTACTAAAACTTTTATAAATTTCGAATTGTTCCAGGGAGTCTAATTTACTTCCTTTGTTGCAGATATGTAAAATATCTAAGCCATTATTTAAATCGGCCATGGTGTGATTTTTGTCAACCAAGTGTTGAGCAAAGGTCGACTTTTGTTTGTCTGCTCGGGCGTCAGGGCGGTGTTCCTTATAACGCTGAGCAAAGGTTCACCCCGTTTGTCCAATATAAAAATTCTGACAGTCCATACAAGAGATTTTATACACGCCGGATTTATCTGTTTTGTTTTCGATGGACTTTTTTAATGACAACACATGTTTCGTTTTGTTTGTAGTTCTGAAGACTAGTTGGAGGCCATGTTTTTTGAAATCCCTCTTTAGGCTATTCTGGATTAAATGATTATATTCCACACACACGTATTTATTTTCTTGGGGTCCAGTAACTAAAACTGTATTATCTTTATTTTTGTGTTTGGAAACGATCCTGTCAATTATCCTGCTTTCATATCCGTTGGAAATCGCTATATGTTTTATTAAGTTTAATTCTTTGTTATAATCAGTAGGCGATAAGGGAAATTTTAGCATTCTGTGAGTGAGGCTATTAAAAGCAGCAAGTTTCTGTGACATTGGATGGTAGGAAGTAGCATGTATTGTTTGGCTCGAAGTTGTCGGCTTCCTGTAAATGCTATAATGGAACTTGTTGTCTTTCTTTTCAATAATTATATCTAAAAAATTGATTTTTCCATCTTGTTCAGTGTCTAAGGTGAATTTGAGTTTGGGCGTTATGCTGTTTAAGTAATTTAGTAATAGATTCAGCTGTCTTGTGTTCCCATTGAATAACATAATGGTATCATCTACATAACGGTTGTATAATGAGATCTTATTTCTGTATTTATTATTTTCGGAAAAAATAAATTCATTTTCGATGTAGTTGAGATAGATGTCAGATAAGATACCAGATAAGGGTGAACCCATGGCTAGGCCGTCCGGTTGGGAGTAATATTTGCCTTCAAATGTAAAATAATTCTGTTTTAACACTTCTTTCAGTAGGAATACAAGTTCTAAAATGGCTTCAGGCAATAAGGTGGAGTTCTTTGATAAATTATCTTGGATTAATTCTATGGTTTTGACAATTGGTACATTAGTGTATAAGTTTACTACATCGAAAGATGCTAGAGTTTGATGCATTTGAATATTAATATCTTTTGTATTATGAATAAATTCAAACGAATTTTTCAGACTGTAGTTATTAGTTAGTTTAATGTGGTTACGCAGAATTTTTTCCAACTTTTTCGCTATTTTATAGGTGGGTGCAGAAGTGAAATCTATTAATGGTCTGATTGGTATTCCTGTTTTATGAACTTTGGGCAAGCCTTTGAATCTAGGTGCAGAGGGGTTCATTACTTTTAAGTATTTTGCTTCATCTTTGGTCAAAATTAATTTCGACTCATTAATTAACTTTTTTATTTTCCTTTGATAGGTTTTTGTAGGATCTTTAGTGAGTGGTGTGATATTATTTGCTATTAAAAAATCGTCTACCTTTTTGACATAATCGATTTTGTTCAGAATGACGGTAGTATTTCCCTTATCGGCTTTGCATAAGGTGGCGTTACTCTGGATTAACTTATCTTTTATTCGTTTAAGGGTGACAGTTTCCTTTTTGTGAATGTCTGAGATGTTAGTTCCTTTTACGGATATACTATTATTAAAAGATTTTTTGAGTTTTTTAGACATTTTGAAACGGGCAAATTCACGATCCTCTTCCTCGGGAATTGCCTTTATAGCACATTCTGCGTTAATAAGTTCATTAAATAGTGAATTCTTATTAATTCTAGGCAGGTTATAATTAAGGCCCTTATTCAAAAGTGACAGCTCATCGTCATCAAACCCAATATCCGTGTTATTAACTACGCGGGGGTAAAAATTGAAATCAGGTAATAAAGTTGTTTCTTTTTTATGCTGCGTATTTATAAGACCTGTTAGTTTCTTTTTCAAAACGGTCTTTTTATTCCTTATCAATCGGGCAATATCCAGTTCAATGTTCAGTAGGACGCTTTCCAACTGAGCGGGATGTAACGTGTTTGTTAATTCTAGATATTTCTTTAATAGTAGCGAATTAAGCATTTGTTTCTTTCTATACATAAATTTAATTTCATTTCTCAACCACATTTTTTCCGCATTATGTTTAGTTTTCTGTGCTGCAAATGACTTATTCCTTATTACTACGTGTACATAATTTGGTTTGATGTCATGGCGTAGGCAATCTTTATTAAACTTTATGTTTTGTACTGTGTTTGATAATTTTAATTTTATGTTCTTGTATTGAATGGCTAGTTTAGCTTGACTGGCAGATGAATTAAAATCCATTTTGTAGCCCCTGAACTGTTGTAAATAGACTAAAATAGGTGTACTTTACCTTCACGTCAAACAGTTCACAGTGTGTGAGTTGAGAATACCAACTACATGTTTCGCCGTGAATACGGCATCTTCAGGTTGTAGAACATAAAAAATAAATAAGTCCCAGTGGGATGCGTCACAAATTAATTAAAAAACACAGTTTACACATAAAGACATCGAACATTAAAACTTTTGGTAGGCCTACCACACATATTTCACGGTCCACGGCGCGATCGGAAGCAGACTGGAAACAATTCGATTAGGTTACTCCGCCCACCACTCTTCTGTTATCAGTAGGGCAATGGTCGATTTGTCCAGGTCCACTGTTTAGAGACATTATTGTGTTGAAAATAGAATGAGACCTAAATTTTAGTTTTTCATTAAGTACGGAATCTTTTGTATCGTTATTACTAAAACTTTTATAAATTTCGAATTGTTCCAGGGAGTCTAATTTACTTCCTTTGTTGCAGATATGTAAAATATCTAAGCCATTATTTAAATCGGCCATGGTGTGATTTTTGTCAACCAAGTGTTGAGCAAAGGTCGACTTTTGTTTGTCTGCTCGGGCGTCAGGGCGGTGTTCCTTATAACGCTGAGCAAAGGTTCACCCCGTTTGTCCAATATAAAAATTCTGACAGTCCATACAAGAGATTTTATACACGCCGGATTTATCTGTTTTGTTTTCGATGGACTTTTTTAATGACAACACATGTTTCGTTTTGTTTGTAGTTCTGAAGACTAGTTGGAGGCCATGTTTTTTGAAATCCCTCTTTAGGCTATTCTGGATTAAATGATTATATTCCACACACACGTATTTATTTTCTTGGGGTCCAGTAACTAAAACTGTATTATCTTTATTTTTGTGTTTGGAAACGATCCTGTCAATTATCCTGCTTTCATATCCGTTGGAAATCGCTATATGTTTTATTAAGTTTAATTCTTTGTTATAATCAGTAGGCGATAAGGGAAATTTTAGCATTCTGTGAGTGAGGCTATTAAAAGCAGCAAGTTTCTGTGACATTGGATGGTAGGAAGTAGCATGTATTGTTTGGCTCGAAGTTGTCGGCTTCCTGTAAATGCTATAATGGAACTTGTTGTCTTTCTTTTCAATAATTATATCTAAAAAATTGATTTTTCCATCTTGTTCAGTGTCTAAGGTGAATTTGAGTTTGGGCGTTATGCTGTTTAAGTAATTTAGTAATAGATTCAGCTGTCTTGTGTTCCCATTGAATAACATAATGGTATCATCTACATAACGGTTGTATAATGAGATCTTATTTCTGTATTTATTATTTTCGGAAAAAATAAATTCATTTTCGATGTAGTTGAGATAGATGTCAGATAAGATACCAGATAAGGGTGAACCCATGGCTAGGCCGTCCGGTTGGGAGTAATATTTGCCTTCAAATGTAAAATAATTCTGTTTTAACACTTCTTTCAGTAGGAATACAAGTTCTAAAATGGCTTCAGGCAATAAGGTGGAGTTCTTTGATAAATTATCTTGGATTAATTCTATGGTTTTGACAATTGGTACATTAGTGTATAAGTTTACTACATCGAAAGATGCTAGAGTTTGATGCATTTGAATATTAATATCTTTTGTATTATGAATAAATTCAAACGAATTTTTCAGACTGTAGTTATTAGTTAGTTTAATGTGGTTACGCAGAATTTTTTCCAACTTTTTCGCTATTTTATAGGTGGGTGCAGAAGTGAAATCTATTAATGGTCTGATTGATATTCCTGTTTTATGAACTTTGGGCAAGCCTTTGAATCTAGGTGCAGAGGGGTTCATTACTTTTAAGTATTTTGCTTCATCTTTGGTCAAAATTAATTTCGACTCATTAATTAACTTTTTTATTTTCCTTTGATAGGTTTTTGTAGGATCTTTAGTGAGTGGTGTGATATTATTTGCTATTAAAAAATCGTCTACCTTTTTGACATAATCGATTTTGTTCAGAATGACGGTAGTATTTCCCTTATCGGCTTTGCATAAGGTGGCGTTACTCTGGATTAACTTATCTTTTATTCGTTTAAGGGTGACAGTTTCCTTTTTGTGAATGTCTGAGATGTTAGTTCCTTTTACGGATAAACTATTATTAAAAGATTTTTTGAGTTTTTTAGACATTTTGAAACGGGCAAATTCACGATCCTCTTCCTCGGGAATTGCCTTTATAGCACATTCTAATGTGCTATTTAATGAAAAACTAAAATTTAGGTCTCATTCTATTTTCAACACAATAATGTCTCTAAACAGTGGACCTGGACAAATCGACCATTGCCCTACTGATAACAGAAGAGTGGTGGGCGGAGTAACCTAATCGAATTGTTTCCAGTCTGCTTCCGATCGCGCCGTGGACCGTGAAATATGTGTGGTAGGCCTACCAAAAGTTTTAATGTTCGATGTCTTTATGTGTAAACTGTGTTTTTTAATTAATTTGTGACGCATCCCACTGGGACTTATTTATTTTTTATGTTCTACAACCTGAAGATGCCGTATTCACGGCGAAACATGTAGTTGGTATTCTCAACTCACACACTGTGAACTGTTTGACGTGAAGGTAAAGTACACCTATTTTAGTCTAATCAGTCATTACCTTATAGTTAAACTCATCAATTATGCGATTAACCGTTCTACATAACAAATTGCGTTATAAATTCTTCATATATTTCTTTTATCTAAACATGATAAAATTTGGACAAATATTAATGATAACAGTTTAGAATATGTAACTCACGTATTACTTCCCGAGAAATAGGTTCCTTCAAGTAACGCTCGAGGGGTTGCTTTAAGATTTTGCCCAAACTTTGAACACTTTCAACGTGAGATAAGTTAAAACGAAGCTAAAGTATGAAGCTTTACACCTACTCTAGAACATCCTGAATTCAGTACAAACTCGCAGATTACTCAACGTGACATCATTTGAAATCGTAATGAAAATTGAGTGTTAGAGCTACTATAAAGCATCCAGTCTTAATTATATACTCGCTATTTTTTTGATACGACAAGTTAAATCTGTTAGAAGGTAATGTACTTTACAGTTATTATGGAATGTCCAGCATAATACAGAGTCGTAATATCTCAACAAGACATAACTTGATATACTAGGGATTGAAGACCTTCACAGCGACTACATAAGAACTTACTATAAGTTACGAAATATACTCACACGAACTTAGTAGAAAAGGTCGATAATTCACAACCGGATCTCAACTAATGTCTGTACTTAGGTCTAGATGTCCAATAGTATCTGAAAGGCTTAAATTGTGCCCACAGACCAGCTATACGAGTGTTGTTATGGCTTTACGTGTCTATTGTCACATGATATATTGTCTGACACCTTCTACTCTACTCCCCCTTAACTTAAGCAAACACTGTGTCTACAGTCCAGCTATACGACTGTTGTACGGCTTTACGTGTCTATTGTCACATGATGTATTGTCTGACACCTACTCTACTCTACTCCCCTTTAACTACGGAATACACTTTGTCCAGAGTCCAGCTATACGACTGTTGTACGGCTTTACGTGTCTATTGTCACATGATGTCTATTGTCTATTGTCACTCTACTCCCCCTTAACTATAGAATACACTGTGTCCATATTCCAGCTATAAGACTGTTGTACGGCTTTACGAGTCTATTGTCACATGATGTATTGTCTGACACCTACTCTACTCTACTCCCCCTTAACTATAGAATATACTGGGTCCAGAGTCCAGCTATATACGACTGTTATACGGCTTTACGTGTCTATTGTCAGATGATGTATTGTCTAACACCTACTACTCTACGCCCCCTTAACTATAGAATACACTGTGTCCAGAGTCCAGCTATACGACTGTTGTACGGCTTTACGTGTCTATTGTTAGATGATCTATTGTATGACACCTACTCTACTCCCCCTTAACTATGGAAAACACTGTGTCCACAGTCCAGCTATACGACTGTTGTACGGTTTTACGTGTCTATTGTCAGATGATGTATTGTCTGACACCTACTCTACTCTACTGCCCCTTAACTATAGAATATACTGTCCAGTGTCCAGCTATACGACTGTTGTACAGCTTTACGTGTCTATTGTCAGATGATGTATTGTCTGACACCTTCTACTCTACTCCCCCTTAACTATGGAAAACACTGTGTCCACAGTCCAGCTCTACGAGAAATGTAGGGCTGTTCGTGTCTATTGTCAGATGATGTATTGTCTGACACCTTCTACTCTACTCCCCCTTAACTATGGAAAACACTGTGTCCACAGTCCAGCTCTACGAGAAATGTAGGGCTGTTCGTGTCTATTGTTAGATGATGTAAAGGCTTACTTCTACCAGTTTATCTTCCCTCAAGATGAAATACACTGTGTCTACTGTCCATCTATACGTAGTGGCTTAGTCAACATATTAAATGTTTATTAGTGAATAACCTAAGTAAACGTTACAAAATACAAATGTATTCCAAATATTTTATGGATAGATATATGTAAACCACGTTTTAAATCCCTAAACGAGAGGTGATCACCAAGGAATTATTCATATTATCAATTTTTTTATATAAATAATAAAAAAATCGTCAAAATTGTATTTTTAATTGTTACGATATTAATACGCTGTTTGTAAAGGTATATGATAGTAGGGTTTGGCTATTCTAAGTTGATTCACCTGATGATAATTTATCTTGAATTCCCCAAGTTTCAGGAATGTAAACGTGATTAATAATATTTGTACATTTTGTTCTTTTCTCAGGAAATATATTTTTCTTGGTCATTCACTTGTTTTATAAGACAATATATAACCCTTTGGATAGTGATAAATGAAATACGTTTACATTTATTTGATATAATTAAGTTCTATTCTGTCCTATCCTACTGCAGACTTATATTTTCCCCATACAATCATACTATTACAATGGTACTAACCCACAGACCCACCAATATACGTAGGGGGTACTGTCCCACCCGCATACCCATATGGTGGTACTGACCCTCCCAACCATACACGAAAGTTGTACTGGCCCACTCATCACCCATTCACGGTTATTATTAACACCACTGTATGTATCTAGTTTGGGTGGTGGAATATTATATAGACTAAGTGGCTGGAAATGATTAATTTCCTTGTATCTTCATTTTGCTTTTTTTGTAAACGGATATTCCAACATGTAGTCCTAGTATTTGTTATATCACTTGTTACTAAACTAACATTACAAGTTGTATAGATCGTATGAAAACAGCACTGTAATGTAGGTGTGATTTTTTATTGTGATGTAATTTTTATGATGGTAGTTTCAGAACATTCATTATGATTATTTTTACTATAAATGACCTATACTACAGTGATTTACATAAATTTAATTAGTCACATGTATCGCTTATCATACTTAACAGTATACTTATTCCGACCCCTTGATTAAGCTGTATTATATACATTCAACAAGCTAAATGTAGGCTTATTGATGAATCACTTATAAGTAGTCATTACCTAAATTAAAAGTGTGGGAGGAAATATGTTAAAATGGATATTTTATTTACCGGAAAATACTGAAGTTGATAGGAAAAATCACAGGAGGAACAACCAGAACCCATAAATCAAAATAAATGCCCAGTAGGATTTCCATTGACCTTGACTATAAGTTTCCGACGTTCTCGCAAGAGAAAGGGGTCGAGTAACATCAAGTGTGGCTGTTCCTTGGATGGGTGATTAGTGACGGACACCGTCCTTGCACACAACCTACCTGCCAGATCAATTTTGGTGGTTCGGTGGTCACACTTAAATAATTGGTCCCCAGGTTAAGTGTTAAGTGTTAGAGTGGGCTTCTCAACCCTAACCTCACCTGGTAATATCAAACCTCCTCCTCCTTCTTTTTAATAATATCTCCGAAATAAAAGTTTGTGGCTATTTATTATAATGTAAGTATGTAAAACAGCCAGTTTATTAACATTCCATATTCCGAATTTTAGGTAGGCCTAGTTTTAAATCACCAAAACAATCTTTACACCGATCTAAATTGCCTTCTGTTCCCATCGATTCGGCTTGAGTGGTGAGAGACGATTCCTAATGTCTAAGAGAATTAACTTGCTAATTAACATTAAGCCCTATTGAACTATGTAAGGAAAAGGACTGGTTAAAACTACAAGTACATGACGTAATATTATAATTTATTATTCCTTACAACATTATTAAAATTTAACAATGTACTAATTATTAAATAAAGTGCGTGAAAAACTAACATAATGACAAGAATAATGAGTAAATTAAAACACCTATTTCAAATAAAATGAGTGTTATGAAAGCTGCACAGTTTTATAAGCCGATTTCGTAACAACCTGCCTGGTAATTTACTTAACATTTTAATCCCTCATATTCAGTGGTATGACATCTCGCAATAGAAAAATTAACAAACTTTATGTTTATATTGTTTGCCAATATCAAATAAAATATATAACTTGTATGCAATGACACATGTTTGAATTAGTTTGTATCTAAGCATTACACTTGCTAATAAAGTTTATAATTACTATAGTGAAAAAACAATATTATTTTTGCTGATATATTAACTCCCTAAACATAACTGCAAACGTAGTATGAAGCGTACATTTTATTAGAATAATAAATTATCTTTTTGTATGATGTATCTTAAAATTATAAAATATTGACAAGTACAATTAATATGGGGCTAGAACAGTCGAAGCCTAAGCATTGTTCCTCCAGAGTTACAAGTAAGTTCCTCTTTTGAAGCGGGTCCTTTCACGTTAATTCATTACCATAACTTCGGTTAACCTAACATAACTAAACTAAACCTAACATAACATAACTAAACCTAAACTAACCTAGCCAAGCCTAACATAAACTAACCAAACCTAACATAACCTAAACAAACCTAACATAACCTAAAAAAACCTAACATAACCTAAACAAACATAAAATAGCCTAATCAAATTAGTTGTAGTAAATTAACGGAAAAATCCGCCTCTTTAAATGGATCCGTTAATTCATTACCATAACTTCAGTTAACCTAACATAACCAAACTAAACATAACCAAATCTAAACTAACCTAACCAAACCTAACATAACCTAAACAAACCTAACCAAAAATTACATAACCTAATCAAACCTAACCTAACATAAATAAACCTAAAATAACATAACCAAAGTAGTGGTAGTAAATTAACGGAAAAGATCTGCATATTTAATTGGAGTCTTTAATTAACAATTATCAAAAATTGCAAAAATGTTAAATTTTAAAAAAATCACAAATCTGTTAAAAATTCCAAAAGTTGAATATTTTTTTTCAATTTATAAATCTTTTTAAATGAAAACCCTCAAAATCTAATGAAAATGGAGACATGATGTCATAGACTTTGAAAAATAAGAAACTAAATTTCTAAAATAGCAAAAACATTATTTGTAATAATGTGAAAAACCTGGAAATTGTCGAAAATATTGAAAAACAATTAAAGTTCTCTCAGTTTCACATGGGTTAAAATGCGATTTAAATTTAAAACCATTTTAGATTAATCAGATTTCATCAATAAAACTAATTCCTATGAATCCCAACTCCGTAAAAGTTGTTTCAAATAATATATCTATTAGTTAGCGGATATACTAACTAATATAGTGTTCATTGTACATTTAATGGAAACACTTATATACAATTATTTAGCCTATAAAATAATACCTATTACCATTTCAAAACATTTTATTTTATATTTTATTTTCTCAACCCTAAAACTCCAAGTGTAAGGAATATTACCGAATGGTTA
>JAQJVL010009759.1:0-14895 GCA_035578905.1 Stictocephala bisonia | reverse complement strand
ATAGAGATCTTATTAAAAGAAATTATTGCAACATTAATGAATATTCAATCATAGAAAGCTATACATTTTTCACTATTTTACATTTATTTTTGAAACACAATAATGTTAATAGATAATAATAAATATTTTTGATCTATTTATACTAAGTTTGTGTACATAATCTGAACAATACCCCTCTGTTATTTATTTATCTGTTATTTGATGACTATAAATAATTAAGTAACTAAACAATAATGTTCAAGAACATAATTTCTGTAATAAAATAAAGCTTGTTAGATACACATGTCATAAATTCATTTTCTTCTTGAACTTGTTTTTTGATCATAGTTATTAATGATTCTGTTTTAATATATTGGCTGTATATCAAACTAGTTGTACCCGTCCACTTCGCCGGTCATAATATTTAGTTTGATTATATAATTTTATGCAATCAAAAGGTATTTGACTTCTGACCTAAATGGTACAGTTAATTTAAAGACTTGCAATTAAAATATAGGTAACAATTCCAAAAAATTCAAGAACATTAAAAAATTACTTAAAGAAAATCAAACTAAATACTATGTTTTTTAAAAACAAATGTAATAAACAATTTAAATCCGGTGATGTTATGAATAATTTAGTACTACCTTTGATTATATACATCTACAATCGATATTCATCTAATATGTATATTTGTGTTTGTAATTTTGTTAGTTAGTGAGGTCTGCCACCAAAGCTGGTTTAAACTGCATTATATTTACATGGGACTACACCAGCGCTCCACAATGGACCACAAAAACAACTGATATTTTGAGAGTCAAAATGTAACATTGCATGGGAAATCTATTTGTGTATAAAATAAATGCTATTGTAAACCGCACCAAAATTGTCCGATGACATTATGGGCGTAGTTGCCATATTGTTGCTCAGAACCATCCTGCCATATGTTTCATCTACGACAAGTATGCGTGTGTTCAATACTGTCAGTTGAATTGGCATTTTGTTTATACAACAAATGTATGATACTATTTAAAGTTCTCTAAAAGGTATTGCTAAAAACTATGGTATGAGTTAATCCTGTAATTTTTTATAGCATTATTTTAATTTAAATTATTTTCTATTATGTATAAAGTAATATTAAATAATGTTTATCAAGTGAAATAGCTGATTTGTATTTGTAATTTTATCACTAAATATACACAACCAAAACACGTACGTTTCTTTATAATAATGATGGTGTTTGTTTACTGCAACAGATGTTGAGACAAATCATTAATATTTTCAATGAATTTATATCTGACAACATTGCTGGGCGAGAAGTGAGGAGGGGGCTTCACATGCAACATCGGACTATTTTGGTGCGGTTTACACTACTACTGTAATCAATTATTTTTAATTTTAAAAGTTTAGCCAACCACAATTTATTTATGTTGTTTTTATTTAACAGCTGTTAATCAAATAAATCAATCCAATAAAGCTCTGTAAAAATACTATGGAAATTTTGGAGGCCAGTGGGACGGAGTCCTGAGGTCAGAGAGGGAAATCCTTTCTTATTGAGCCTCTAGGGACCAAGATAAACCTATGTACAAAATTACTAGTCAATTGGACGTATAGTTTCAGAGAAATAGTGATGAGTGGTAAATGGCTTTATATATACAGATTTCACATTTTTAGTCTCTTTCCAGATTGTGTTGAACAGTTCTAAAACACTGGAAAAGGATGCTCTATACAGATTCTTCAGGAACACTGTTGGTACGGGCTTGTTCTCTGCTCCAGGTAAAGATTTTTTTTTTTTTTTTAGGGTTGGTAGTTAGTTCAATAAAATATAAAATATTTATATTAAAAGACATTATGTACAATATATACTGTACATAATAGTTTTTCTTTATTAATAAATATTTATTTTTATTTTTCTATTATAATTATGTTTTATTGTAGTGGATTGGATATATAGTTTTATTACAATCATTATTCAAGTTGATTATTGTCATTTGAACAATCATTTATGCATTTATGGTTCAATAGCAATCCCTTTGATATAAAGGATTAATCATTTTTTAACTTTTCATCATCACTTGGAGAGCAAGTTTTTATCTTTATCATAAAGCATTCGTTCTGAGAGTGTGATAAAGATGTTCAGCATACCACAGACTCTCTATTCCTGTAAGAACGCTTTGGTTGTTTAAATATCCTTTGGATAATCTGACATTTCTTTGAAAGTCCTAAGGGATGTTAAAGAACAAGATCTTTAGGCATTTTATATTCCAATAAAGAATGCCATGATAGATTCCATGAGTGAGCATGAAGATGTATATTTCCCAGCAAGTTAACTACATAGTACTAGTTATGCCAGATGCACTTACTAACAGTAAGTAATCTTACATTCTATTGTAGTGGAAAAGTGGAAACGCAATCGACGGGTGATTACGCCAGCCTTCAACAGTCGCCTGCTGGAGCAGTTCATCCCAGTGTTCAACCAGCAGAACCGTGTGCTGGTGTCCAAGCTAAGGCAAGTGGAGGGGAAGGGAACCCATGACCTGTGGCACTACATCAGCTCCGCCACCCTGGACATCATCTGCCGTCAGTATTGCATGATACTAGAACATAAGATGTACATTTACGTTATATACTAAATTCATGTTGAAACATACAAATCATGAACGTGCCTTGAACTTAAAAAATAATTTTTTTAACAGAGGTTCACATAATAAGAAGAGTTTGGAAGAGATAAAAAAATTTCAAATTGAGCTTAGTATTGAAAATTCTCTCTGCTAAATATTCACATTTTGCATCATTACTTAAAAGGTCAATATTTTTAACAGATTTTCAATATAAGATTTTGATGAGTAAAAAATTTCTTATTGAGTAGTCATTAATGTCTCTCTGAAATATTTTATTTTCATCAATCTTAAAAGCCAAATTTTTATCAGATCTGTAATCCTTTAGATTCATATTATTATCTATTAACCCATAATTAATTCTAAAATCATTCTATTATATCCAATCTTTAATTACCTTTTTTGAATCGTAAATTTTAAAGCTTATTTCATGGCTTCCACAATTAATTTTTTACCTGCATTCCTAATGATTCATTTGCCCTGATATTATCCCATGAATGTCTATTTACCTTGATGAACTCCAAGGCATTTACATATCCCCTATGAACTCCCAAGTACGTTCACACCCCCCCACCCCCCGATGTATATCAATGCCTATGTTACACATCTTCATGTACTCCCCGAGTAATACCTATAAGTCATGTACACAGTCCCCTGATAGAATTACTTCCCCCTTCTACCGCAAGTGCATGTCACATGTCCCCACCCCCCCCCTGTACTATCCAAGTAGTACACTCCTCACATCATACATCCCATAAATACTCCGATTTAAGTCTTTAATCCCCTTTGAAAGCAGCCCTACGTTCATACCACATTGTAACTAAGGCTTTCTCTTGATTTAAGAACTTAAGCATTGAGTTCCTGATCTTCCCAAATTTCAGATTTCTTTATCCCTCTAAAGATTACATTTAATGCTATTTGGCTTGAAACTCCACAATAAACTTTAAATATCATTGAAGCTAAATGACTTTGATTTTCAAATTTACAGTATTTACCACCCAATATTTTGCTTTTAGATCACCATTTTTTAAACCTTTTTGAATTTTAAATAAAGCCATTTCGATTTACCACGTCTCATTTTTAAACTTTCTACTTGTCAGATAGTTCAGTTCAAGAGCCATTCAAAATTTATAACACCAACGGCTCGCCCTCCTCTCCACACTAATAATGTTCTTTCTCCAATCTTTTTCTATACAAGTATGAAAAGATTTATTACCACATTAATATTTAAATTATAAACTTTTTGCTTTTGAACTACAATTTTAATTTTCTTTTTACGATATAATATGCATAATACGCTATAAAAATTTTTAATTTATAAATTAAAAAATTTAGTGATTTTAATTTTAGATTTAAGTGAGTACTATATAATATTGAAAATAAAAACCTAAAATTTTTTAATAAAATTTATAATTTGATTTAATTTGAACGATTAGTTAAAGTTTTAACAAATTTTATTTAAAGATTGTAAAAATTTGTTTAAATATTTTTTATATAATATTACTAAATTACTTCTTAAGGTTGTGAAAAAGTTTTATTATGAAAATAACTTATTTTAATATTTTCACTATCCAATACATTCTAATTTCAAATAGAATTGCCCAAACGTACGCTTGAACAGAAATTATCCCTGGATTTGCCAACAAAAAACTATTAAATAACAATCATGTTCTACTTTCGATAATTGTATCTAGAGGATAGAAATAGATTAACCATAATGCAGTAAACCGAGTGGCCTAACTCACCCCGAAAATTGCCATTTTAAACAGCATATCTGAACATACTCATATATTTCGTGTGACATAGAGATCCACTAGAGAAAACTTTAAAAAGACTAATGATTAGCCATCAGAATCATACTCGTCTTGTGGCCAACTTTAAATTCAAATGAAATTAGACTAATAGTAGGTTAAATCTCTGCTGTTAGATACCAAGACAGAGTTTGGTCTGGGACCATACTCGTTTCGGAAAATAATGGGACGAAAATTAGTCTGTTAAAACCCCAAACCTTAGAATATCAATCACTTGAGACAAACTTTATTTGACATGCAAATGGTGGACTGGAAGTTTACCCCCCCTGAAAAATAGTAAAAGCAGATTAGTATTGTCTTCAAATTTTTAAAATAATACGCAGAGTTTTGTAATTATAGCATTGAAAAGTACACCCCAATGCTTGCCTAATTTGCAGCGTTTGACCACTATTGCTGCGAGTAAGGTAGCTACTCTACGAGCAATTTTACATTTAAAATTTATAATATTATAATTATATATTAAAAAAAAAAATTATTTTTTTATTTAAAATGAATGAAAAATTTTTATTAAAAATAAGTATGATTAAATGTAATTTTAATACGTGTATTTATTTAAAGACCTTTGATTGGATTAGGCCAAGACCCAGAAAAATTTCTGTAACCTTTAAAATTAAATGCTATTACAATTAAGCCCACAGTTATGTTACAGAATAAACGTAGGACATGCAGAATATCCTTACAATTTCTAAAAGTAATACACAGTCCACTTATACTCCATAATAATAAGACTATTCACATGTAAGGATTAGAATATTCAACATGCTATCTTGAATAATAACATAGATTTGTAATTTCAAACATTATATTTTAGTTTTTCTAATTAATCATAATGCAGAACAAATCTTTAATTTACTAGACATACATTAACATAAAATATGAGCCATAAAACATTCAAAAATATTAACTCACGTTTTTTTTTAGAACCAGTTTAATTTCAAACTAAATTTAAATTAAACATTTATATGTACAGAGCCTAAAAAATAATAAGGTACTTCATATTAAAAGATATTGACATAGGGTCTTATTTAAAAATCTTGATAGTTTAGCACTAAAAGACTAACAAATTTAAAATTTTATAATTTAACCTTGAGTATTCTTGGCCGATAATCTACATTTTCAGCCAAATGCGTATCAGATAAACTATGAAATTTAATGTCACTTGTTCGTCATTTTTCAGAAAACATGAACCGCTTCAGTTTTACTCATCTACTTACTGAAGTGTTTCACGTCTAAGTAGTTATTTTTTCTATTTTTTACTAGATTATTATTAGTGATTGTATGGATGTAATTCCAATTGTAGAATTTAAGATTTTACAATAATAGTTTATTTTAACATATCAAATTTGTTCAAGATAGTGTATTGTTAAATTGATTTATTTTTTACAATCTATAAGTTTACTTAAGTAATTTTTCATTGTAATGTAATCATGTGACTATTACACAAATATTTAAACATTGATTTACATACTATAAAAAAGTATCGGAAGTGCTATTTTTTAACGTGTCATTGGCATAGGTTAAAGAAGGCCTTCTCCTGAAATGTTATTACATATATTCAATATATTAGTTAGAAATTTTTTCTGTCAAAAAGAGCACAATATAAAAAACATAAAGACGAACACATTCCCATAGTCTCACTATTAATGGTTACACAACTATAACGGGAGCGATTGAACAAACCACTAATCTGAGTCCAACAGGAATCGGTATCATGTCCTAACAAAAAAAGAATTGCCCATACCAAATAGGCCAAAATAATGAGCAAAATCAAATTCCATTTGGTCCCCCCCCCACCTACGTGTTACTTATAACATAAAAACTATTTTGGCATATGATAGGTCCGGACTGAAGTACACCCAAAACCAGACCATCTGAGTATAGCCTTGAAATATTAATCTAAAACTCAAATTCAATATAAAAGATATTATTTGGAATTTAACTTTGAAGTACCCCCCCGCTTTGATAAGTGAAAGTAGCCTGAAAAACCGCTCAAGTATTTAAAAGGCTTGCTGTGACCGGCCAAGTTGGCTTTAATTACTGTTATAAGTTTTAAGTCTGATCTACAGAAGATTTACAAACATGTCACCAATTTAATTTAAAATTAATTAATGCCTTAATTAAACAATGTTTATTTAAAATGAATTGACAGCTAACAATCTTTATTAGAATATAACAGTTTTACGACCATTATTTTATTGATCATATTCAAGAAAGTTAGAGTCGACATTAGCCAAAATACAAACCGGAGTGTGTCGCACTTCAAAGTGATTCTCGACATTTTTTCACAGTAAGTTAAATATAAAATAGTAGACATCAAGTTTAAAGAACAGAGCAAATTTGTAAAATATCCAGAACTTCTGAGTAGTCATGTCTTAAGTAGATTAATAAATTAATTAGTTAATTCCACTTAAATAAACTTAAAATTCAAACAAAATGTTGTGGTAAAATATTAATTTATCGGAATCAATTAATTTCTAATGTTAGGAAGATTATAAACAGACTTTGTTTGGTTATTAAATGCACCATTATTTAATAAAGAGGGGTTCGATGTATCGTATACAAGAAATAAGGTAATAAACATGTTTGCGAAATGCTTTGAAACTAAATTGAATCAATTCATAAACCTAAAGTAAAATAAATTTACCAGTATAAAATATGAAATGCAATTTTATCTTTTTATAACTGAATAGAGTTATATAATAAGAATTGTAATTAATAACAACTGGTAAATACCTCCAAACATGGACCCTATAACAATCTGATGGAAATCTGGATACACGACCGTCAATAGAATATTAAGATACTAAGCCCAAGGTAATTTTTATTTGAAGTCTACAAGCTCTTGATTCTACTATGTTAATTGCTATTCTCTTATTCAAATAATTATTAGTAGTTTTTATGGATGGGTTATTCACAGAATTTTTGAAATTCTTTACAGAAATAATAAATTTAAAGACACAATTAACAATTTTCCCAACCAGACTTGTTGAAGTTGTTAAATTCATTAACATATTGATAATAATTGATAGTATTTAAACTTAAGATAGTAAAGAGTAGGGAATATCTAATAATAACTAGTATTTAGTTTAATCAGGCAAAAAATCAGGAATTAGTGTTTTATGATTGATACGTTGTTTGTACTTCAATAATATAGAAAATGTTTCGAAAGGCTTAACTTTACAAATACAAACTTATCTCAGACAAGATTTCAAATGTCATAGTAAAAAAAGTTGTATCAACCTAAACTAAGTTGCCAATATGCATCAGTTCAGAAACCTAGCATGTATATGGAGACCAATACCGGACCACCAACCATTACAGTGCAACACATTAATAGCACCGTGTATGAAGATCGTGGTTCAGATAATCCCAACATGAGGTCTACAACATAAAGTATTGAATGCAAGTGCATGATTGGAATAAATGGTCTCTAAGGAAGTCAATAGTTTAAAATAAATTATTATCACTTTAATCAACATATCTTTTATAAACTGTTCGAACTAAAAATTCAAAAAAAGTTTTTTAAAGTATCTAAGAAACTTAATTAAAATTGTATTTTTTTAATATTAAAACCTGTTATTTAAAAAAAAATGTTAAAGTTGTAACAATAACAACAAATTAAAAACTTACCAAGATAGGGAGTAAAGCTGATCTCAACAATTTATGAGATAATATTGTTTTCATAATTCAAGTACAAGATAAGAAATATTTTGAAAAGCCTATACCTGTTTCGAATAGGCCTTATAATTTAATATATTTTAAACTTAAAAAATTGTTTAACTTGAATAATAGTTGTGAATAAAAATTACTTGTTTGTAATTAATTTGAGAAGTACAGCTATTTGTATAAAGATTCTATTGGTAATTTTATTGCTTTGATACTGTAATAAACTTTTCCAATTTAAATGTAAATGATAACATTGATTATTGATTGAAAGAATAGTTTATATTGTAAATACAATATAAATTTATTTAAGTATTTAATCTAATATTGATCTATATATATTATTATTATTAAAGTTGTTATTTAATTTTATTTCTGTTAATATAAAAATTAATTTTTAAATAAAGGTAAGTAAATCAAGATAAATATTTATTAATATACAATAAACAAATTTTTTTATTACTTATAATATCAATACGATTTATTCTAATGAAAAAAGAATATAAAAAGGTATTATTTTAGAATATGAAAAATCTTTCTAAGATTTTGTTAAAAATCCAGAACTATTGAATTTTTAAAATTTTAATTGTTAATCAGATTATTTTAAAAGAGTTGTATTGAGGTTTAAATAAGGTTAAAGTAGATTGTGTTTAAAAATTACCTTAAATTGTTGGTTCTGCAAATACTACCATTTCAGTATTATTCCAAACAGTTATTGAATAAAAAAATTACCAATATTTAAAACCGGACTAATTGAAAAATATTAAATTTCTATTCAGAAATATTTTTTTAAACTATACAAATTTAAAATTGGTTAAATAATATTAAAAGTTAAGAAAGAATGAAATTGGAACAATATCAGAATTATCTTTACAAGTTTAAAATCAATTTTGTAAAATTAAAAAATATTAACATTTGAATATTAACTTAAAAATTTAACCAAAAAAAATCTGTGAAATTAATGTTCTGCTCAGCGAATCTATACCAAGTATGATGAATAAAATTGGTTTATATGTTTGATATAAAAATGCACAATTTCTTAAACTTTAGAGATGCTTAGCTGGATTACAGAAGATTTAAAAAGTTTATGAATTTATGGAATCAATTTGTTAAAAATTGAAGAATGAAAACAATTTAAAAATCATGTATTATAAAATTATGTATCCAAAAATTCATTTCTGTTGGTAAAAATTTTATTTTTATAAAAAAACATGGAAACAACGACGCTTTATCCTACTCTGACAGCAAGCTTTAACATATACTGGTATTACCATGTACAATCTATTGAAAATTATTACCATATTAACTCTTAACTAGCGTTATCACTGTATAGATTTGTTATTTTTAGTAAAATGAGTTCAACGTAGCTATTCAAAGGTTTTTGAATTTTAAATGTTTTTATTTTATAATTAATTAAACTTTAATGAAATGTTTAAAATTAAAATTTTGTTAGATTGACAAAAGAATTGTATTTATTTTTAAAGAAGTTCATTTGATTAAAAATAACATCAATTTTATTTCTAGTCAAAATAAAGACATTGAGTTTTTTTATTTGTTAAAATTTTTTTACTAAGAATGACATTTTGAGATATAACTTGAATACAATAATTAATAATGGTTGATGAACAATTCGCATTGGTTTTATTGAAAATAATGCTATGTTATATGTTTAGAAAATTTAATTATTCACATTTTATTTATCAGTACTTTATCAAACTAAACTAGTTTCTTCATTTAAGTTTAATCAATAATATTTCCGCTTATAAAATATTAACACAATGCAAATACAAAAATCTGTAATTCAAATAATATTTATTAATCTTATAATAAACACATATTATTATACGAAAAAAGAAATTTTGGTTTTAACTATAAAATTTTAAAACCCTAAATTCTTTAACAAGTAAAACTATACATGTAAACCTTAAGTCGTACTTAATGATTCTTAAATAACAAAATCAGTTTAAATTCCTTAAACAATGTTTTAAACGATATTTACTAATTATGGAAGAAATAAGTGCAACATCAAAAACGATATTTAAAGTATCTATCCATAAAATCTTTTTTTTAATATTAAATTATTCATTTTTATTATTGTTTGAATACAAAGAAACACAGATGCTTAAACAATTTAAAGAGTACCCTACTAGCCAGCAACTAGACTAGAAAAAATCAATAACGTTAATGATTTATGAAGTTATCTTATGTTAAATACAAAATTGTCATTCATTTGCACCAATTCTTGTGTTTTACGTAAATATTTCTGAACTATTAGCATTTAACAGCTCGTGAACTAATTTTTATTTTTCTTGTTTGAATATGTAAATACATAAGAACAACGGTATTGTATCTTTTTTAACCACATTTAACATTTTTATACGGCCTACTTCACCAGGGTAACAGATTAAATTTGAAATTTTTCACCATGGATTAGAACGTTTTACGTTAATACAATGTTTTCATTCACATGTTTATATGAATATTGTCTTATTTTTTAGCTTAAAATTATTCCCAAGAGATTGTTCGTATTATTTTGAAATCACCCTGTATAAATGATTTTCTGTTTAAATTTTCTAATCTTTATTTGAAACTTTAAATTAAAATTTAGTTTATGAAGTTGACAAATTTTATAGTTTATTAATGAGTATGAGTTCTCTGATGATTAATATTTATATGTTTCCAATTTTTATTATTCTGGTGTCTATTAATGTACATTGGATATTTTTTAATAATGTTAATATTTTTTTAATTTAAGTTGACTGTGATTAAGATGGTTAGACATAAATTAATAATTGAAAGATGAACAGAACAGTTGAGTCACTGTTTTTATGTTGAAACCTGCATACTGTCTATCTATTGTTTCTTAGCAAATATTGTCTTATTCCACATTCTGTATTTTATCAGGTGATTTATAACAAACGAATAACATAGTTCTTTGAAATTGTGTCTGTAATCAATTAACTATTTCCTGTCTTATAAAAGTATATCACACCAAAATGGCAAGATATACTAATGAAAATTTGAGTATATTTGTAAGATATTTTTTTTATAGTGAATATTTTATAATTTGATGAATTTATTTTGTTATAACTAATTAATCCCTCGAATGCCTGGAATTTCCAAGAAATGTCAATGCTTCCTTTATTGTTTGTATCTTGTTTCCATTGTCGTTTATCACTGTTCGATGTAACCTTGACTTTTAGGCTCAGTTTAGATTTGTTATGAAAAAGGCTTAGGTCTCGCCAAGTCACAACATCACGCATGCTTAAGTTATAAAATATCAAAAAAGTTCACTTTATTTACATGTGTTATTTGGGCTTTTAGGTAATACAACGAAAGAAAGAAGAATTCAGAAAGAAAAAAGAACAAAGCGTAGGAAATGTTAAAAGTGAAAATGATACTGCTGAAGACAAACCAGGTAATTTTATTCTGTAGTTAACTATTTTTGACAAAACTGACTTACATCCTATCTCAGAGGGATGATAGATTTAAACTTCCCCTGAATTTTCCAGGAAAAACATTAATTCTTATATTTGTAAATTATTTATAATACTAATCCACATATGGTCCCACACAGACTTTTTTTGTTCTGGGATATATGTTTTGCACATTGTGTCCCGAATAAGAAAGTTCCAGTATTTTCCACCAAGATTCGCTACTGAAGTCGCAGCTTCCAAATTGCCTCACAAAGATTTGTCACACTTGCTTACGGTACAATTATTCCATCCACTTACCCTGAGAATCAAAACTGGGACAGATATATTTTATACCTTTTCGCTTTTACCTAAGTATTTAGAGAACCATACTGTCCAGCTTTATTCAAGATTTCTGAAAGATCTAAAATGTGATTACTGATTGTTTTAAAGAATTCTGAACTTCTTTTAGAGGCTTATTTTATACACTATTATAAACCAAAGGCGGCACCCACTATGCAAAGATTGATATATGTCCAATTAAAATAATGGGTTTGTTCTTGGATTGATCACCTCCATATTATTTCTTCTTGGATAATTTTGTTATTTTAATGAGTGAAAAAAACTTAATAATTAGAGAGAAAACAAAATTGACAGAAATGAAGATAAGCGTGCATTTCCCATTATTTTCATTTGATTAACACACTTCCTTCAAATGTCCACAGCAAACATACAGTATTGTAACATGCAGTATTGTAACATACAGTATTGTAACATACAGTATTGTAACATGCAGTATTGTAACATACAGTATTGTAATTGTAACATACAGTATTGTAACATACAGTATTGTAACATGCAGTATTGTAACATGCAGTATTGTAACATGCAGTATTGTAACATACAGTATTGTAACATGCAGTATTGTAACATGCAGTATTGTAACATGCAGTATTGTAACATGCAGTATTGTAACATACAGTATTGTAACATACATTATTGTAACATGCAGTATTGTAACATACAGTATTGTAACATACAGTATTTTAACATACAGTATTGTAACATGCAGTATTGTAACATACAGTAATGTAACATACAGTATTGTAACATACAGTATTGTTACATACAGTATTGTAACATGCAGTATTGTAACATACAATATTGTAACATACAGTATTGTAACATACAGTATTGTAACATACAGTATTGTAACACCATAATCTTAATGCTATCTTAAGTTCTGATTCATTAAATCTTGCCACTCATCCTTGCCTCTAGAGAGTGAGCAGTTGAAAGTGTTCCTGGACATACTTCTAGAACTGAAGGAGGCAGGAAACACCTTCACAGATGATGATCTGAGGGATGAAGTAGTCACCATGATGGTGGGGGTAAGTATTCACTAAATCATTGTCATGATGATATATACCGTATATACTCGAATCTAAGCCGCACGCGAATCTAAGCCGCACCCCTTGTTTTTGATTGAAAATTAGGTAAAAAAGGCCACACTCGAATCTAAGCCGCACCCAGTTTACCGGGCAATATTATCCAGGAAAAACGGCAATCTAGCGATCACAAAATGAGCTCTATTAATTGACGAAAGTCATGTAAAGTGTATTTACAAATGAAGTATTGGTATAAAGTTACTTAGTTACATGATGTATTTAAATAAAAACTAGTAATAAACTTGTTTTATTTATACCCATTTGTCCCAAAAACTAGTTTTACACAAGAGTATTCCATAATTCATAGGCAAAGTATCTACCCAGTAAAGCGACTGGATACGGCAAGTGTTAACTGGACACTGAGGCTAAACTGCTTCAAGAAGGAAAGGAAGTGAGAGAGACCGATACAGTCCTACACTGTGTTTAACAATCACCTGTTCATGTGCTCTAACCCACAGAAGCTTCTCTGTAGAGCCACAAACCTTATCTTGTACAGAACAAGCTCATGTAGGACAAAGAACAAGATGACAAGTGGAAGAAAACAAATACCGCTAAGCCCCGCCCCTCCTATCCCTGATTGGTGACCTCATTTTGACGTCACCCACTTCTATTGCAAAACAAACCACTTCCCCTTCCCACCCTTCTACATTTCTCCCCACTGTCTTTCAAGCCAATTATTCTCATCTTTTGGATAGTGCTGCCAACCAAAATCTAAAAATTACCCTTTTGGCTATCTACCTATTGTTATTTTATGATAGAGACATTGGTTTTTAGCTTCAAATCTTAAAACCATATCAAAAGAATAACTTATCATTACTGTAATTATATTTTTACCGGCTAAACATTTTATATTCTCAGATGGTTTGTTATTTAAATAATTCATGATTGATTTAAAACTGAAATGCATCTAATAGTTTATAGAAATTTCATTAATTAGTTTATCAGTTGAAATATTACCTAATCTGTGCCAGACATTACTAAAAATGTTGCTCATTACTAAACTATTATTATAGCCTATTCCTATGTACAATTATGAACATTTTGTTTAATATTGTCAGTTTTAATATTATTTTAGTCATTGTTATTGATGTACCCTTTGTTTTTATTTGTTCAAATAAAATAAAATTTGTTGTGATTTCACACGTGTTTCATTGTTAGTGAGCCGGTAGTTCACAGCTGTTGGAACTAGTGAGTGAGTCAAAACTCAAAAGTATTGAAGACGCATATTTTGTCCTAGAAGGACAGAGGTTGAAAGGAGAAGGACAGATAACAGAATGTTATGAAAGGAAGTGGGAAAGAGAATGCGTCCCTCACCTAGCACAAAAACTGAGTTATCGCAATGTTGCTTCCTCCCATCAATCTCCCTTCCCCTCCCCCCTGCAAACCTGTTTGAAGCCTCTCCCCATCACACACCCCCTTCCCCTCCCCTCCGTGATCCTTATCTCACCACTGCACCTGACTGACCGACTGTATAAATTAACTAGTGACTGTGCAGCTGTCTGAGAAAACACTGCATAGACCCTCCATTTCACAGCCCAAAAGTTTAAATAATTGGTTTTTTGCCCTCAGAAATGCTTTTAGCACCACTTGGCATTTCAACTCTAATTGGGCGAATGTAAGCCGCACGCGAATCTAAGCCGCACCCTTGTTTTTGCGGTCAAATTGCGGTCAAAATAGTGCGGCTTAGATTCGAGTATATACGGTAATATAATAAAATGTTAGCTAGAAAAAATTTAATTAAGTTTTAGTAAACTTAAGGTAGATCTGACTTAACATTAGTAAATCAGTTGTTCTATTTTGAAGTGGGAAATAGTCTTATCTCTATTTTCTCTCCAATTTTGAACAATTAATTTTTATTAGTTAATATTCAGTTCTAAATAGTTTTACTGTATTTATTGTTTCTACAGGGTGTCAAAAAAGTTGCTTCAAAAAGTACAGTTTTTTATTTATCACTACGTTAAAA
>JAQJVL010009758.1:0-14889 GCA_035578905.1 Stictocephala bisonia | reverse complement strand
AATGTTTAACTGCAAAATGTTGGCGTCAGCTGCTGATAGCTATCCCTGTCTGGTAGCCGAACAGAAGGAGAGTCAACTGCCACGACTGTTCAAATTACACAATGGTTAGGGACGAACGGACAGATGACAACCGGTCTTCTGATAGTCGATCTAGTTGCAAGTAGTTCCAGTATGCCCACACCAGGTAGAGTAGATGGTCGGAGTCTCGAGTTTGACACAATTATGCATTGGAGAAGACTGTTAACTTCCTTGTCCACTGAAGCTGTGTTGTTCTCGGAGCGGCGTAAAGCGTATTACTCCGAGCACTAAAGAAAGAAAGAAAATCAATTTATTTCCCTTTTAAGTTACAAAGGTTCAAGTTAAACAATTTAATATATCGGAAAAGAAAGTTTTACATAGGCTTTTTTATGCCTGTGCGTAAAACTGGTCAAATGAACATTACACTACAATTTGATCAGACAAATTAACTTAAAAAGGTACTTGCATATAATTTATTATTAGAAAAAAAATAACAAAAATGTATATTCTATACTAAATAAAAAAATAATAATAATTCGTTAGATACTGACTATTACATAGAAAAAATCATTAAAAAAAAGAAGGCATATTCCTATAACATTGAAAAATAAAAATAGATTATTCAAATAAAGAAAGTAAGTGAGTACCGTGAGTTTTTAATTTTAAAATATATATTAGTTACTTATGAGGGTTTGATGCCAATGGATGGAGTCAAGTAAATTAGTATTAGTTACGGAAGCAAAGCATAGAAGTAATGAGGTCAAAGTAAAGTAATAAGTCAAGTAATCGTGTTGTCAGGTGTAGATTGACTTGAGGAGGTCCTCCGCGTAATCACAGTTGGTCCCTAACAGCCAGGCAGAGACACGCTTTTTGTACACACTGTGACTGACGGTGCCAAGTAGATCCCTCCCTCGGTATGTTGCGATGCAAAACATTTGCAAGGTAGAAGGAATTCGTATTGTTTACAGATTTAACTGTTCTAAGGACTTGGACACCAACATTCAAGGCATTTCTTGTTCTGTAATTATGTGAAATAGGAGTAGATATGAAATCGGAATGATGAAAAATGAAATTTAGAAGAGTTTTAATGAATATATGTCTTATGGTGAGAACACCTGTTTCTTGAAAAAGTAAGTCGGATGAAAACATTTTTATCTTACGGAAGCCTGTCTTCAAAATAGATTTTTGGATGACAGATAACGGTTCTACTATAGATTTAAAAGCCCCTCCCCAAGAAATAATACCGTATTCTGAAATGGATTGAACGTATGCAAAATATACAGTTTTAATTTCATGAGTTTTTAAAAATGTACTTAATTGTTTAAAAACGTATATGAACTTTCTTAGTTTAGACTTTAACATATCTATATGTTTTTCCCACCGTAGCTGGTTATCAATAATGACACCCAGGTACTTGTAGTGGTCGACTCTCTCTACGACTTGACAGTCACAGTGTTCTTTAGCGGGGTCATCGCAAGAGTGCACCACCACTCTCAGCTCCGCAGCAGGTTCTGACCCTTTGCGAAGAGCTATGGGTAAACATTTTGTTTTCTTAATATTCAATGTAAGGACATTTTGATCAAACCACTGCTTAATTATTGTTAAGTTTTGTGACGCCATTTTGAAAACATCGGTCCAGGTTTCAGCATGGAACAGCACAGCTGTATCGTCCGCAAACAAAAACAGATCTCCAGTAATATTTATTTTATCTATATTATTTATGTAAATTAAAAATAACAATGGGCCGAGGTTGCTTCCCTGAACTACTCCGTAGTCGTAACTCTTAGTGTCACTTTTCACTTCATTTATCGAAACCTTTTGGCATCGGTCACTTAAATAACTTTTAAACCAATTCAAAGGTAATCCAATTATTCCTAGCTCAGTCATTTTTGAAAAAAGTTTTTTCCTGTCGATTGAATCAAAAGCCTTAGCTAGATCAATGAAGGCAAGCAAAATCTTTTCGCCTTTATTAATGTTATTCATTATGATTTTATTTAACATAAATAAAGCGTCCGCAGAGTTCTTACCACTTCTAAAGCCAAATTGTCGACTTGAAAGTAGATGTTTTGACTCCAGGTATACTTGTAATTGTTTTTTACACACTTCTCCAATACTTTGGACAGTGTACTGAGCAAGTAGATGGGCCTAAAATTACTATATGTCGATTTTTCGCCAGATTTATAAAGTGGAATGACTTTAGCAATTTTAAATGAATTTGGAAATACACCGGAATTTAAACTAATATTGATAATATGAGTCAAAGGTGTGATTAAATGTTTTATATAATTTTTCAAAACTGTGGGAGAAAATTCATCGATTCCTGGGGCAGAGTTGCCGCGCATCTCGGCGACATACCGCTCTACCTGGCTCTCGGTGACCGGCTCCAATGTGAACACATGCCTGGTTCTGTATGCGGTGTCGTCCACCACCAGCGGCCCGGCGGAGGGAGGCAGCGCGCTCGCTAACTGTTCTCCAACACTCGCAAAATAATCGTTAAATGAATTGGCTACCTCCCGTACCGACCGCTTGGTAATGTCTTCACCCGGTAAAAAATGCTTAATTGGAAAAGGAGTCCTCCTCAACTTAACACAATTGAATTCATTTATTATCTTCCAGAACTCTTTAGGATTACTTTGACAGTTAGAAATTTTTTCTCTAAAATACATGGATTTGGCTCTTTTTATTACAGTGTTTAAATGGTTTCGATAACGGATGTAATTTAATCTGGCAGCCAAATCAAAAGGGCGTTTCATCATAATTTTGCTCAATTATTCCTCTGTCTAATACATTTTATTAAACTAACAGTAATCCAAGGTTTAAGTTTTTTTAAACGAGAGTTTTTACGTTTTTGTTTTGTGGCTGACTTTTTTATTGTTTCAAAAGTACGTAAGAACTCAGTGCAACTGTCGTTAACATCTTGCAGAGCCAGGACATGATCCCACGACTGAGCCTCAATAAGTCTCCCCAACACCTCGTAGTCTAAGTAAGTAGGGCTGTTGTCCGTGTCGATGTCTGTCACTTTAGTGTCTAGTTTAATGTTCAACGCCACAGCAAAATGGTCAGTTATTGATGTCTGCAGCACCGCTGATGTGACGGCAGTAGCCTCCCAATGGTCAGTGAAAATATGATCAAGGCATGTTTTAGAGTTTGCCGCCACCCGAGTGGGCTTATCAACACAGCCAACAAAACCTACACTGTATAGTAGATTTAAGTACATTTCTTTTACCGGATCGTTGTAGTTTTCTGGTGATATATCAATTTTCGTATCTCCTATGAACACCCGAGTCGTGTGTCTAGTGCTGTTACTGTTGTTGTAGTAGTCAGTCAGGTCAGATAGGAAAAGATTACAGTTCATTGAGGGACTTCTGTAGACCGCCAGGATACTGTAGTGGTGTCCGTCAAGTGTAATGTTAAGTTCCAGTCCAGTATTGTCACCCATCTTTACTTCCCTGACAATTGCCCCTAAGTTATTTTTATAGTAGATAATAATGCCATCGTTTCTATTCCAAGTATTGTTTGTACAGTAAATATCGTAACCGTCCAGTTCAGTCAAAGTCTTGTGTCTGTCCGTCCATGTCTCGCTCAAAACAATAACATCAACATCCACACATAAATATTCAAGCAATATCAACAAAGAATCAAAATTTTTATAGTAACAACGAATATTGATATGCTTAATTTTTAAACTCACGTTATTATCGTCTGTTGAAAATAGTCAATGAATACAGTATTCATTGAAATAGTCCCGTAAGTTTATTAGAATAGTCAATAGTTTCACAGGTGATCGTTTTGTCATTAGTATAGTTCAAAGCAGTGTTAATCAGTACCATAAATCTAAAATAGAAACCCACTCCCTCCTGCCCGCCAGTTTAGTTTCTTCTCAATAATTAAAAAGCCTCGGTAGTGAAAATAAAAAAATAGTTATTAAAAAAATAGTTATTAAAAAATAAAATAAAATATATATACAATCAGATAATAAAGCTGCCATCTTGAAGCTATTTATCTCAAGCTATAAATTAAACAACGAATTTATAAATATTATGATAACATTTTAGAAAAAAGGTGTTTACGAATTTAAAGCGAATTGTTCAAATTATATTGGCAATTAAATGTTGTTACTAAGAATATGTCTTGAACATTGTTTTAAACTGTACGTTAAATGTTAATGAAATAAGATTAATAAATCTTAATAAAAATAAAACTAAAAAGAGTTTTATTTTTATTATAAATAAAAGGCAAATAAATGCTTAAAACAAATTTGAACATTAAATTGAGGAATTTACTAAATATTTTAACTTACTAAAAAATTATAATATTGACATATTAAGCTTGTTGTTTTAATCACAAATTAATCAAAAGAAAAATATTCATTTATTTGTGAATTTTTTAATTCAGGGAGTTCAATTTGATATTTTTTTTTTTTTTATGTATTAGGGTTAATACAAGAAAAGGGAAAACTAAAGAGTGTTAAATGTAATTTAAAATAAAACATGAACGATTGTAAGTGAAAATAAAATGCTTAAATAAACAAACTTAAATTAAGCTATCTACGAAATGTTTTATCTTACTAAAGCATTATATTGTCATATTTTTGTATTTATAAATATAATTCAACAGATAAACATTCATTTATTTATGTTTTTTATTCATGAAGCTTAATACATTATTTTTTTTTTTTTTTTATTTATTGAGATTAATAAGAAAAATAATAGAGTAAAACTAAAAGTTTTTAAGAGTAATTAAATTAATACGAGTAACATTATGACTGTAAAACAGAAAATACTTAAATAGACTTAAAATAAAATTTAGGTGTTTACAAAGTATTTCAGCTTACTAGCGAATTATATTGTCATATTGAGCTTGTAGTTTTTTAAAAAAATATTAGACCCTAACAATAAAAAAGTACTCATTTATATACTGTTTTATTCCAATCAAGAAAATCTATTTATTATTGTTTAGAAAAAAAATGTATTGAGATTAATATGGATAAGAGTGAGACTATAAAGTATTAATTGTCATTAAATTAATAACATTAATGATTATAAGTGAAAAGAAAATATGTAAACAAACTTGAAGTATTTACTAAATATGTAAGCCTACCAAAACCACATATTGTCATCTACAGCTTGCCGTTCCAATCAGCATTTTTCACTAGATAGCAACTTATTTATTTAAGTTTTATTTTTCATTCAGAAAGTTTGATTTATTATTATTTTTAAAAGAGTATTGAGACTAAAATGAAAAATAAAAGATTAATACTAAAAAGTTTTAAGTGTAATTAAATTAATAACATTAATGATTCTAAGTGAAAAGAAAATATGTAAACAAACTTAAAATGAAGTATTTACTAATTTTTAAAGCCTACTAAAGCCAAATATTGTCATATTAGCTTACTATATTAATTAACATTTTTCAACAGATAGCAACTCATTTATTTAAGTTTTATTTTTCATTCAGAAAGTTCAATTTAATATTATTTTAAAAAGAGTATTCAGATTAAAATGAAAAATAAAAGAGTTAAACTAAAAAGTGTTAAGTGTAATTAAATTAATAACTTTACTAACGTAAATGAAAAGAAACAAACAAAATTAATATTAAATTAAGGTATTTACTAAATATTTCAGCTAGCTTATTTATCCTTAGCTGCAACTGAAGTCTTGACACCAACGAGTTTGTCCACTTCCTCCAGTGAGTTTACTCGATTTGGGGCGCTGTCCGGTGTCATCTTGGTGTCGGTGGACCATGCTGCCAGCAGCTTCCTCTCTCTCTTGTATCTGCGCGCTCTACCCAGGATGGCCTTGTTGTACGCAGTCAGATGGTGGTTCACGTACATCCTGGTCGACGGGAAACTGTCATGAAGCGAAGACGCTCTCAAGTCCTTCCCCTTGGCTGCTGCCCACCAAGCCTCCTTGGCGGACCGTGAGATGAAGCTCACTACGATGCTGGCGTGGAATTGACCTGCCTGTGATCCTCTGAGTGGTTTGCAGTTGGGCAGACGGTGTGCCACCGATATTTCTTCCCTAACAAAACGAACCCCAATGTAATTAGCCAAACACTCCAATAAATAATAAATATCTTCTCCATTTGAACATGGGACACCGGCAACCTCTATATTGTTCCGTCTCGAATATTGTTGTAGATCTTCAAGTTTCAATTTGACCTCGCTAAGTTCAGCTTTAATGGTATCGTTATCAACTAACATTCGTTCTTGTTCTTCCTTAAGTTTCCGGTTTTCCAACGTAAGGCTATCAATAGTAGTTTTGAGTTTTTCTATAGTGGTGTTTACCGACACTAATTGGTTTTTGACGTCAGAAACATTATCATTGACAGTCTTAAACTGGTTGGTAATGTCCGCCCTCATTGCCTGCAGGCACTCTAATACCTTAGCGTCTCCTACCTCTGGTTCGTTCTTACTAGCGGCAGATGCACTTGATGACGACTCGATATGACACTCGTCACATTTCCACGAAGACACCTTCTTTGATGTTTTTAGTTTTTTAAAGGCTTCTACAGTTCCAATCCTCGTGCACGTAGGGTGGAAAGAACATCCGCAGTCCTGGCACACGACCGAATCCTTCACCAATACACACTCCAAACACTTATTACACTGAGCCATCACTCAAACATGAACACAATCTCGCAAATATAATTTAGATAACTAATAAATATAATTTACAGACCGCATTTAGGCCAGGAGTCAGGCTTTCCCTCGACAAACGGCAAGACGGAGCAGGAGCGGGCGAGCACTAGATAAGGGAGCGTACGTCTGACCTCATCGAGCAACTGATAACAACTGAAGGCAGGATCCTTCAGTTGTTATCAGTTGTAATACTTCAGGTGCCGTACACTAGTCTCAATGTATAAGTAAACGGCAGTGTTGTCGTCAGAACGATGTGACGTAATAGGCCAGATTGCTTCTGGAGCAGTAGTAAACGTACTACGCCACGACATAGACATGGATAGTCCACAGAAAACTACTTGTTTTCCAAAGTTTTCAGTAGACGATGAAGAAAACTTAATTTTGAGGTATTAGGACGAGATCTGTTATGGAAGTTAAGTGATGCTGATAAATCCTTTCAAAAGTATGATTAATTAATTTACTTCAATATACAAATTTAATTTTACCTTAATGTGAAATGTGACAGCAAGTTTCACTTTTGCCCTTAAGGTTTTTTTCACTCGATGTTTTGCCAGCAAGGTTACGTCTTCACGTATGAGGTCAGCTAAATTCGAAAACTGCTGTCTTTTTATACCAAAATACTCTTAAAATTTCACATCATCTGTCAGTAAGTGCCTTTTTACATGAATATTAAAAGCCTCCTCTTCTTCTCTGTCTCTGTACATTTGGCTGAATGATTTTCTAGTATGCATAATATACTAGTACGAATAATATGACTAATTAAACAGTCCACTCTGAAATCTAAATCTGTCTCTTGAGCAAGTAGTAGCGCAGCTGTACACTTTTTTATCGGGATATAGTACGACATGGTGAGGAGTTCGGTCCAAACTGAGAGCGATGTCGCTGCTAAAACAACACCTCAAGTCGGCGACATAACGACTTAGGTTGGCGCAGCGTACTATGCTTTACGCCGTGTAATATAAATCACTCCGAGGACAACATAGCTTGACGGAGCGGCCGTAGCTAGGGGGCTAGGAGGCTTGCCACCCAGCCGGTCCGGGTGCGATTCCCGTTATTAAGTTACCCCGCCGATCCCGTGGTCAGGAAGTTACGTTAAGCCAGTGGTCCCCAGGTTGTGTTTGAGAGGGCTAGGGAGGTTAATTTATGGATGGAACATTTAAATTACAACATTCTACAATTGTTCACGATTCACAAAGTAAGTTCAGTTTTACTGACCATTTTACCTACCCTAACACGTACATTATTGAAAAATTTACGTATGGATCCAATCGAACCGTTTTTTTTTTTTTTTTTTTTTTTTTTTTTTAGGGGAAATGTATTTACGCACTGAGTGTGGTGTGGGACTCACCCTCTCTCAATGCGAGTCCCACCACACTCTTAAAAACAAAAATTAAGAGAATACCCACTAAAACCCCTACACGTCGCGGTGATTCAAGCCGAAACAGTTTCGGGTGACTTCATACCTGGCCGCATGTCTTGCGTTCTTACGAGGTCAATTTTTTACATCATACTTCATAACACGTAAGCCCTAACATCGCCTGGAAATATAAGACATAATTTAACTTTAACTTTGACTGTTTAAAAGAGAACTCATAGTGAACTATTCAAGTCGTGTGTACTCGCCTGCATGTATGTAGCTTGTGTGTGTAATTGTAATCAGGTTGTGGTGAATTTGAAAAGAAAAGGCTACATTAAAAGCAAATTAGGTCATATGAACAGCTGTGAAGGAACTGCCTAATGAACCGCAAGATAGTGCTATTGTGTACTAACAAAGGAATTGGGTTTGTCATTCTGTGGTCTTTAGAGATAGTCACAGAGGGGGGACAAAGGCACTGCACTTGGCAAGTCCTCCCACACAGCTGAGATTACGGTGACAGATTAACAGATAACTCGCGCCACAACATGAATAGGTGAGATGTTACCCTGGTCTAGGCTACCTTGTACAGTTTCTGATTCAAAATACCCGGACTGAAAAAAAAAACTATCCAAAACTTAACAGCAAATTGATTTTAATGTGTTTTGTATAAATAAATATTTTATACTTATAATTTATAATAAAAATAATAGTGAATACGCATTGGAGTGTATTGCATTACGAAATCACGTACACATTTTTGTAAATGTATCTCAAACATAAGAGAACTAAACCTTTATTATTAATCACGTATGGATCCAATTGGACTTTTATTTTCTTTATTTTACGTAGGGTAAATGTCTTTTCGCAATGAGTGTAGGACTCACCTCTAAAAATAATCTTCAATTAGGGGAATCCCCACTAAAACTCCTACGGGGTGCAGTTCCAAGCCGGAACCCTTTCATGGCTGGCCGGGGGTCTTGCGCTCTTACGAGGTCACATTTTTACTTCATATTTGGATTCCGCGAGACAGGAGCGCCTCTTACCTGTCTGAGGGGTTGTCATACATAATTTTCACTAGGAGCGCCTCCGGAAAGGAGTGGGAAGGCGCTCCTGTGTCGCACCAAAAACTACCTGTCCTCGGCACTCTACCTGCTATCTAGCTCAGATCGTGAAGCGTCCTAAAGGTGGCACTCGAGGTGCGACATGGACTACCTGTGTTAATCCCAGCGACCCAAAGGGCCATAAAACTGGCACTCGAGCTGCGACATGCCACCTCAGGTAGCCCGGCGAAGGGTTGCGGGGTTGTAGACGCGCTCTCTCTCTCTGTGTCCATATATATACACAAAATAGGACCTACGTTACTAGGATAATCACACCATTTCAATAACTAGTGTAATTAAATACAGACTTTCACACTTAAAAGGAATCAATATTTTCCGGATATACAATTATTTTTATTTCAATAAAAAGTAGTAGAACTATAATTTTTTCTGGACACTCCGATCTGCTTTACATAGCTAAATAGATTATTATTATTAGCTAACCTAACCTAACCTAACCTAACCTTTTTTTTTAACAACCTAACAACCAAATTTTTAAACTATTTGACGCCGTTAAACATTTGTATTGTAATAAATTTCTTTGTTTAAGTTAAACTATAAATTGTCATTGAGCGATGATTAATTATTGAATCATCGTTAATCATGTTTCTCATTGTATGGCTGTAGTTTTCAGATAGTTTTATCACTGTAAATATATCAACTATTAGCCGCCAGACCAACACGGCCACACTGCTAGCCGAAGCGCCATGTCGCACCTCGAGTGTTAGTTTTGGGTTCTCTTTCGCTGCATGTCGCACCTCGAGTGTCCAATTATGACCCTCAGGTAGTCCATGTCGCACCTCGGGTGCCCCCGTCCTAAATACCTACCAATCAAATATCACAACGGCTACTTTTATACTGACTTTGTTAAGTGCACTGCATATTTTGTAGGAGTAAGTGTAACACTGATTCTATAGTTGATAGGTCCTAGTAGGGAGATACTAAAATACCGTTCAAAACTATTAATGTAATGAGATAAGTATTCTTAATCATGTTTCATTTTATTTGAATTAATAAGTGATTAAACTATTGCAGACTTGTATTAAAACAATCGTACAGATAAAAGACATCCACGCTTGTTCACGCACACGACTATACTGTCTTCGGATGTGGACGCGTCACGTTTACTACATCAGCTACCGAAGACTAAGATAATGATGTATTTATAGTGTTCTTATACGAAAAATTATAAACTTGATACAATTGAGTTTTATGTAAAAGGAACACGTAGACACTCTTCCTTTGCCTATGACTTGTCCCTTAATTAACCCATGAGTATTAATTATGAGATATTAACCATAGTTTATGCAAATTCGTAAAAGCCAAGCAGTGATTTTTCTAAATTATATTAGTTTTATTACTTAGCAAGTTGTTTCAAAAGAAAGGAAAAGTTACAAAAAAGGACAATAACTACAAATAAATAGGCTTGTAAATAACTAAGCCGTATTTCTAAGTTTAATATGTACAACATTCTAAAATAATAAATATACATTTAAATTCAAACTAAATAAATTGTGTTACACTTACTTATATTTAAACCAATCTAGAATATAAAAACAACTCAAACAAAATATTCTAAATAAAATAAAAAACTCAAACAAAAAATACTATTTACACTCAATCTGTATGGTACAATATTCTAAAACAAACAAAATATGTTACGTAATGCAAGTTAGTAGTGCTCGGCTGAGTCTACGGTTATAAAAATTGTACTGTATATTATTATGTTTATTTTTTGAAACAGATTATTTGAAAATGCAGTATACGTTTTGATGCCACTCTTGATGAACTGAGAGTAGTACATAAATTAAATTTAAAAATGAACAAAAAATTGTATTATTCTCATTTATACATTTTTATTGGTATTGAAAGAAAATTACGAAGGTCTGAAAAAGTACTTAAAAATCGTGTAGACAAAAGTTTTGATTGTATTACCAATTAACACTTTTTAATTGTGGCAAAGGAATGGCTGAGAATGTCATACTAACATCAAAGCCATAGTTTTTTGATTAAATATAGAATATTTTTTATTAATAAATACCAAAAAACACTCGCCACAAAAATCTTTAAGATACCCATGGTGGTGTGTAGCTTGTTTAGAAGGAGGGGTATTTTTCTTACTAGTATTAATGTCGTCCTTCAAGGATTTCCATATTTTACGCAGAATACCTACAGTAATGTCGCATTCCACGCGGTAGAGAGTGGCAAGGGTCGAAAGTTCCATGAATTCATCACATCCTGCCGAGTATGATACAAATGGCCGTGGATTGAATCTAGTTTCCAACAAAGATATTGTTTATCTTAAAACATAAATATTGCTTTCTCCTTGTGAAAGACTTTTGGTTAATGTTTAGTTACTTTATTTAAGAAGAAATTATTACTTTTAATATACTGTGTTCTATGTTAAAAACTTTACTATGAACGTAGGCCTAAAACTTAGATTTATTAGTTAGCATACTTGTATTTTACAGTTCTTTGTATTTTTTTACTGTTTATTGAGACATAATAGATTTTTAAATTATTTTATTCAATCAATTATTACATCAAATACATACATTGTCCTTAATAAACTCTCTAGCCAAATTAGCTGATTGAGAGTTAATAGTAATATACAGTATACCTAATTTAAAAAATGTTTTGTTACGTATATGTAGCAAATATTAAATTATGAAAAACTGATTAATGAATTAAACAAAATATCAAAGAGAAACACATCAGGGGATTCAATTCAATGGGATAAATTCAAATGGGATATAAACAGTTACAACAATGACAATAGATAAATATTGTTCACAAGAAGTATAAATATAATAAAAAATATCAAAGAAAACTAAAAAAAAATAAAACTGGGGTCCTAAGGAATTTTCAATGGGAAAGGAGATATAAAGACGTTTCTTATCTTAAAATTATTAACAATATTGTCTAACTTTATACCTTTTACTTTCAAGTTTCAGTTTGGCTGTGACTTATGTAAGTTATAGTGCTATTTTTTGATGGGTACTTTAATAAATTATAGATACTATTTAACTTTTGTAAAATATAACACTTTACATTATAACATGTAAAATAACATCTTTTATAAAATGTACTATATTGTACATTATCAGAATTTTCAAATAAATGTGTTATTTGATTGAGGTATTTCGCCTACAAGGTAAGCATCATTGGACAAAAGTCAAATGAAATAATTTTTTCCCCAAAAAATAATAATATAACTGTTATAACATATGGTGTAACTTATTTAAAAATTAAAATGAATTTAACTAATTAATCCGTTTTATCTAATTAAATCAAGCATTTATCGTTCAGGTGTAAAAATGTTCTGAGACTGGATGGCAATATAATATATTTAAAATTTAATTGAGTTTGAAGTTTTTTGTCATGCTTATTGAATTATCACTTGCTAATAAACACCTTTTGATAATTTAAGATATCCAAAGACTTCAAAGATTTGAAATATTTGGTTGTCATCTACTTGTTGGTTGGAATGAAAATAATGTATTGGATGTGTCTCAATGATGATTGACTACTGTTTAAAATAATTTTATAAGTAGATCATATGAAAAAGGCATTTTGTTTTATTACAAAACTGAAAATCTATGCAGCAAAACAGCACTTCTAACAACTTATTAATTAGTTTAAATTCAGCTTTTTATTTGCATTCTATTTCATATGCCACAGTATTATTTTAGTAATACATAAATAACACAGTTAATGTTTGCTCAAAGCCATTTCTTCTAGCGTTCGTTATTTCCGAGTTTGCAAGGGTTTAGAACAAAATTAATTTATCAATAACTTGTTTGAATTATTAAATGAGACTTATACCAAACTAATCACAATGAATCAAACTATCGTCCATTCACAAGAAATTATTTTATTATTATTTTTCTCACTACAGTGACAGGTTAAAGACGACTCACGTTCAATTTTCACTCATAAAAACGTGTTCTTAAACACAAATATCAAAATAAAAAGCAAATTACTTTAAGCAAAATCCCCAGCATAACTTTGTCCTAAAGAATATAACATGGTGGACACTATACAACTAGTTTGAAAATTGTTGCTTACTGTTTTTAAGTTTTACAACAAATTAATGCTTAGAGTTTTGTAATTTCAGACCAGTGGCGCGTGGCCGTTGCGCCAGTACCAAAGTTATTTTATTCGGACTTTTATAGGGGTCAGTCAGACATCCTTCCTTACTTTTGGCACGTAACACTGTGTTAGCGTAGGCTACAACAGTTCTCCATACCTCTTCGCTTTGCAGTATTCCCTGTACTATTGTGTCTGCCGTCATCGGTTCTACTGCGGAGACTAGTGTTCTCTCCCCCAGCGAAGCGGCCACACACGAAGAACGAGTGATGAACATCATCCTCGTCCTCCGGGCAGTACTTCCCCACTTGATGCAGATACTTCCTGTAGTATCCGTGACTCGTAAGTAGCTGGCACAGGTAGAAATCAACATCTAAATGGCGTCCAGGTCTTGAGTTCGCCAATGAAGCGGTGAGTCCACCCACCGGTGAGTTTCCGGTTATTAATGAAGTTTACGATCAGATTTGACCGTGCTGTAAAATTCTTGTTATTAGTGATGATATAGATGTCCAATATGAGGGATTCTGTCGTTTTTTGTTTCAATGTGAGTGTGTGAAAATTTCTAGTGATGAATATGAGCATATGAATATACTTGGATAAAAATCAAGGTGGTTGTGTTCTACATGTGGTTTGAGGTTAGATAACCTAGTTGATAAGGTGATTTACATTAAGAGTATTGAAATGAAATGAAATACGTCTTTATTTAACCAGGCAAAGTTGGGACTAAAAAGTCCCTTCTTCCACTTAACCTGAAAAATAAGTATTGTTAACTTAAAAGTAAATATATGGATGGACATTGTAAAAGGGGCATTGTGTTATTAACGGCAATGTTTTCCTAAATAAGAACATTGACTCGATATCTGAAAATACAGATATCTTATTGAGTAAATGTTTAAACAAACAGGAAGTTGCCGCTTGTTCTAATTCTAATGTTCTTGACATAAGTTTTGTATCTCCATCAAGAAGTGGAGGGGGATAGTAGTGTCTACGCAGCCTTTCAGTGGTTCTAACGACAAACCAAAGCCAATCAAAGTTCCCAATTATGGATGTTTCACAGACCACTGTATGTGTATGGGTGGGTGGGTGGGTCAATACCACTGATCGTGTATGGACGGGCGAGTGGGTCAGTAAGTTACCATTGTACGTGTATGGGTGGGCGGGTGTGTTAATGTCACTGTACGTGTATGGATGGGCGGGTGGGTCAGTAAGTTACCACTGTACGTGTATGGGCGGGCGGGCGGGTTCATCCCTATGACCGCAATCGGTGGAATGAACCCTCGTCGTAACTAAAGATTATTAATAATGGTTCTTTTCGCGTAGTATACTCGGAACAAGTACAAAATAGTTTATAAGTAACTGTTGTAAGTTTTTACTGAGAATTAATTATAATCTTTTTATAATTTTTAATAATATTAAAATTTAATAATTATAATAAAATATTTTTAGTGACATTCATGTAAATGTGACTGAATGGAATTAAACTTTATTAATTTTGTAATATAAATTGTTGTAGTTAACTTCATGATAAACCCATAGGCTTGATATACAAAAAAGGCCAAGCTGAATATGACCATTTTAGTTACTTAAACAATGTTCACCTCTCACTGATGCCATCACAACAGCTGCTCATTTTCTAAATGGGCAGTTTTTCACAACGGGTCAGAAAGAGAGACTATTAAATGTAT
>JAQJVL010009757.1:0-14892 GCA_035578905.1 Stictocephala bisonia | reverse complement strand
AGATCGCAAGATTGAAACTCAAAGATCGCAAGATTGAAACTCAAAGATCGCAAGATTGAAACTCAAAGATCGCAAGATTGAAACTCAAAGATCGCATGATTGAAACTCAAAGATCGCAAGATTGAAACTCAACAATCGCAAGATTGAAATTCTAGGATCACAAGATTGAAACTCAAAGATCACAAGATTGAAACTCAAAGATCGCAAGATTGAAACTCAAAGATCGCAAGATTGAAACTCAAAGATAGCAAGATTTGAAACTCAAAGATCGCATGATTGAAACTCAAAGATCGCAAGATTGAAACTCAACAATCGCAAGATTGATATTCAAAGATCACAAGATTGAAACTCAAAGATAGCAAGATTGAAACTCAAAGATCGCAAAATTGATAATCAAAGATCGCAAGATTAAAACTCAAAGATCGCAAGATTGAAACTCAAAGATGGCAAGATTGAAACTCAAAGATCACAAGTTTGAAACTCAAAGATCGCAAGATTGAAATTCAAAGATTGCAAGGTTGAAACTCAAAGATAGCAAGATTAAAACTCAAAGATCGCAAGATTGAAACTCAAAGATCGCATGAATGAAACTCAAAGATTACAAGTTTGAAACTCAAAGATCGCAAGATTGAAACTCAAAGATCGCAAGATTGAAACTCAAAGATGGCAAGATTGAAACTCAAAGATCGCAAAATTTAAACTCATAGATCGCAAGATTAAAACTCAAAGATCGCAAGATTGAACCTCAAAGATGGCAAGATTGAAACTCAAAGATCGCAAGATTGAAACTCAAAGATCGCAAGATTGAAACTCATAGATCGCAAGATTAAAACTCAAAGATCGCAAGATTGAACCTCAAAGATGGTAAAATTGAAACTAGAAAATCACAAGACTGAAACTCAAAGATCGCAAGATTAATACAGAAAGTTCGCATGATTGAAATTAAAATATCTCAAGATTAAAACTCAAAGATCGCAAGATTGAAACTCAAAGATCGCAAGATTGAAACTCAAAGATCGCAAGATTGAAACTCAAAGGTAGCAAGATTGAAACTCAAATATCGCATGATTGAAACTCAAAGATCGCAAGATTGAAACTCAACAATCGCAAGATTGAAATTCAAAGATCACAAGATTAAAACTCAAAGATAGCAGGATTGAAACTCAAAGATCGCAAGATTAATACTTAAAGATCGCAAGATTAAAACCCAAAGATCGCAAGATTGAAACTCAAAGATGGCAAGATTGAAACTCAATGATCACAAGTTTAAAACTCTAAGATCGCAAGATTGAAATTCAAAGATCGCAAGGTTGAAACTCAAAGATAGCAAGATTAAAACTCAAAGATCGCAAGATTGAAACTCAAAGATCGCATGAATGAAACTCAAAGATTACAAGTTTGAAACTCAAAGATCGCAAGATTGAAACTCAAAGATCGCAAGATTGAAACTCAAAGATGGCAAGATTGAAATTCAAAGATCGCAAGATTGAAACTCAAAAATGGCAAGATTGAAACTCAAAGATTGCAAGATTGAAACTCAAAGATGGCAAGACTGAAACTCAAAGATCGCAATTCTGAAACTCATAGATGGCAAAATTGAAACTCAAAGATCGCAAGATTGAAACTCAAAGATGGCAAGATTGAAACTCAAAGATCGCAATTTTGAAACAAAGAGATGGCAAGATTGAAACTCAAATAGCAAGATTGAAACTCAAAGATCGCATGATTGAAACTCAAAGATCGCAAGATTGAAAGTCAAAGATCGCAAGATTAAAACTCAAAGATAGCTAGATTGAAACTCAAAGATCGCAAGATTAAAACTCAAAGATAAAGTTTGAAACAAAGTCCAAGTTTAAAACTCAAAATCGCAATTGAAAAAAAAGCCCAAGTTTTAAATCAAAGATCCAGATTAAACTAAAAAGATCGCAGATTGAAAACCCCAAAAAAGATGCAAAAGATTGAAAACTCAAAATCGAAAGATTAATTAAAAGATCCAAGATTGAAAACTCAAAGATGCAAGTTGAAACTAAAGATCCAAAATTGAAATTCAAAATCGCCCAAGATCGGAAAAACTCAAAGTGGAAGATTAAAACTAAAGATCCAAGTTTAAATCAAAGATCGCAAGTTGAAATTCAAAGATTGAAATTAAACTCAAGTGCAAATTAAACTCAAAGATCGCAAGATTGAACTCAAGATTGCCCAAAGTTAAATTAAAAAATTTTGCAAATTGAAATCAAAGATCGCAAGATTAAAAACTCAAAGTTTCCCCAAAGATAAAAAATCAAGATGGCAAGATTAAAACTAAAAATCGCCCCAAGGGCTTGAAACTCAAAGATCGCAGATTGAAAACCAAAGATGCAAATTGAAACTCATAATCAAGTTTAAAAACTCAAAGATCGCAAGTTTAAAACCTAAAAGATGGAAAATTAAAAACTAAAAATAAAAAATAAATCAAGATGCAAATTTGAACAAAGTCGCAGATTGAATTAAGAGGGAAGACGAAACCAAGGACGCAAGAGAAAAAAAAAGAACCGAAAGAAAACCATAAAAAGAAACCAGACCGGAAAAGAATTTTAAAACCAGAAAACCAAAAGGAGATTTTTAAAATTTTCAAGGATTTTGGAATTTTTCGAGATTTCCCGGGGCAAGTTTTTAAAATTTTTCAACAATCGCGTTTTTAATTTAAATTTTCCAGATTTAAATTAAGATTTAAACCGTTTTTGATTTCAATCGCAAGATTTTTAAAATTTTTTAAAGTTTTTTTGCGTTTTTGGAAAATTTTCAAGACGGTTTTTTATTTAAAAGATCGGTTTAAATTTGGGATTTTTAAATCGCGTTTTTAAAATTTCAAGGTTTTTGGAAATTGAAAATCACAATCGGTTTTTGGTTTAAAAGACCCAAAGTTTTTGAAAAAATTTGCAAATTTTGAAATCAAGGATCGAAATTTTTTAATTTTAAGAATCGGAAGGGTTTAACTCCAAAATCGCAGATTTAAATTTTAAAAAGTTTTCAAGGTTTTTGATTTAAAATTCATTTTTACAAGGTTTTGATTTTTAAATTTAAAAATTTAGAAAAGTTTTTAAAACTCGATCGGAATTTTTACTTTTTTTCCGCAATTTAATTTTTCAAGGAAATTTTTGAAATTTTAAAATTTTTTTTAAAGCTTTTTTTAAAATTTCAATCGCAGTTGAAATTTTAAAATTTTCCATTTGAAATTTCAAAATCGCGATTTTGATTTAATCGCGATTTTGAAATTTTTTGGTCACGTTTTTGAAAAAACCGTTTTAAATTTTCGATCAAGAATTTGAAATTTTTTTAAAAGGATCGGGATTTGGATTTTTTTCAACGATTTTTTTGATTTTTAAAACCTCAAAGAATCCCCGTTTTTGAATTTAAAAAGGGACCCTTTTTGAAAATCAAAATCGCAAGAATTTGAATATTAAAGTTTCACAAGAGGAAAAATTTCAAGTTGCGATTTTTGAAATTTTCCCAAAGAATTTTGCTTTTGTTTTAATCGGATCGAAAATTAAATTTTAAAGATCGCGTTTTTGAAATTTCAAAGAATTGCGTTTTTGAAAAAAATTTCACGTTTTAACTTTATTTTTACAATTTCAAAATCGCAATTTTTAAATTTCAAGTTTTAAAGCAAGTTTTTAATTTTAAAAGTTTTAAGGGTTTTTTGAATTTAAAAATCGCATTTTGAAATTTTTTAAATTTACAATTTTTGATTTCAAGATCGGAAAATTGGAAATTTCAATCGCAAGAATTTGAAATTTAAAAAGGGAAAATTTTGAAAATTTTCAAAGTTTCCCCTTTATTTTTTTCATTTTGACGCAAGATTTTTTTAAATTTGATCGCAAGGGTTTTTGAAATTTTAAGTTTTCAAGTTTTTGAAACTTCAAGAATCGCTTTTGATTAAAAAAAATTTTCAAGATTTAAATTTTCAAATCGAAGTTTCAAAACGGAAATTTTGAAAAAAATTTTGGCAAGGGATTTAAATTTTGGTTTTACAAGTTTTTAAATTTCAAGATCGGGCAATTTTGGATCAAAAATTTCCTTGGATTTTTTTTTAACCGAAAAAATATGCGACGGCAACGCAACCATGGGGAAACGGAGAGCAGCCCAATTTTTTAATTGCGATCTTGGGTACAATCTTCGATTTTGATTTCATCTTGCGATTTTTGGGATTTAAATCTTGCAATTTTAAAAATTTAAATTTTTTCCCATCTTTTGAGTTTAAAAAATTTTTTTTGTTTTTAAATTTCTTTTGAGTTTAATTTGCGATCTTTGAGTTTCATTTTGCATTTTTGAGTTTCAATCTTGGATTTTGATTTCATTTGCGTTTTGGTTCATTTTGCGATCTTTTGAGTTTCCTTTTGGATTTTTTAGTTTCAATTGCCATCTTTGGTTTCAATCTTGCGATTTTTAAAAAACCGGAAAAAACAAATTTTTTAAATTTTGGGTTTTTTTTTAAAATTTCAATCTTGCGATTTTGAGTTTAATTTTTGCATCTTTGAGTTTAAATCTTGGATTTTTGGTTTTCATCTTAATCTTTAGTTTAATCTGCATCTTTTTTTTAACTTGCATCTTTGAGTTTCAATTTGAAAACTTTGATTTTTAATTTGGATTTTGAGTTTAATCTCATTTTTGGTTAATCTTGCATCTTTGAGTTTTTTTGGTTTTTGGCCGGATCTTTATTTCAATTTGCGATCTTTGATTTCAATTTTGCATTTTAGTTTAAATTTGCTTTTTTTTAGTTTCAATCTTGCGATCTTTGAGTTTTAATTTGCGATCTTTGAGTTTCAATTTTGAATATTTGATTTTTAAAAATTATGCGATCTTTGTGTTCAATCTTGGATCTTTGATTTTCAGGCTTGCGTTTTTTTTAGTTTCAATCTTGCCATCTTTGAGTTTTTCTTCGATCTTTGATTTCAATTTTGGCGTTTTGAATTTCAATCTTGCGTTTTAGTTTAAACTTGCAATTTTTACAATCTTTTGCGATTTTTGATTTTAAATTCTTGCGATTTTGATTTTCAATCTTGGACTTTGAGTTTCGATTTTGAAAAAACTTTGAGTTTAAAATCTTGCGATCTTTAATTTCAATTTCCCATCTTTGAGTTTCAATCTTGGATTTTTGGGTTTTTAATCTTGCGATCTTTGAGTTTCAATTTAATTTTGATTTTTAACCCTGTATCGGGGTTTTAATCTTGCGTTTTGAGTTCAATTTGCGTCTTGGTTTTACCCCAAACCCCTTTTTTTGCGTTTTTTAGTTTAATTTGGGAATTTTGAGTTTCATCTTGCATCTTTGGTTTAATCTTGCATCTTTAGTTTAATCTTGATTTTGGTTCAATTTGGATCTTTGGTTTTAATTTTTGGATTTTGATTTTTCACTTGGTTTTTTTGGTTTCAATCTTGCATCTTTGAGTTTAATCTTGCGATTTTGAGTTTCCCAATTTTGGATTTTGATTTAAATTTTTTTTTGCAAAATCTTTGAGTTTCAATTTGCGATCTTTGATTTTAAAATTCTTGCATTTTGGTTTCAACTTTGGTTTCTTTTTGATTTAAATCTGGATTTTGATTTCAATTTGCGATCTTAGTTTAATCTTGCATTTTTGATTTTCCCAATCTTGAATCTTTGATTTTTTTAAATTCTTGCTTTTTGAGTTTCATCTTGCATTTTGAGTTTAATTTTGGGGATTTTGAGTTTAACCCGGGTTTTTTTTAAATTTAATCTTGGATTTTGGGTTTTTAATCTTGCATTTTTTAGTTTCAATCTTGCATCTTTGAGTTTAATTTGCATCTTTGGTTTAATTTGGGATCTTTTGAGTTTCATCTTGCATTTTTTTTTCTGGAGTTTAAATTTTGCATTTTTTGAGTTTAAATTCTTCCCATTTTTGATTTTTAATCTTGGATTTTAGTTTCAAATTTTTTTTATCTTTGATTTTTTTCATTTTTTGCGATTTTTGAGTTTCAATTTGCGATCTTTGGTTTAATTTTCCATCTTTGATTTAAAAATTGCGATCTTTGAGTTTCAACCTTTTGGATTTTTTTTTTTAATCTTCCCATTTTTTATTTTAATCTTGCATTTTTGAGTTTTTTTCTTTTTTCAATCTTTTTTTGGTTTTTAAATTCCTTTGGCGATCTTTTTTATTTAATCTTGCATTTTGAGTTTAAACTTTGGATTTTGAAATTTCATTTTTGGGAAATTTTGGATTTTTTTTTTCAATCTTGCATCTTTGAGTTTAATTTTTGCGTTTTTTGAGTTTAATCTTGCATTTTGGGAGTTTAAATCTTGCATCTTTGATTTTTAATCTTGCATCTTTGAGTTTAATTTGAAATTTTATTTCAATTGCGACTTTGGTTTTTTAAATTTTTGCGATCTTGAGTTTATTTTGGATTTTGGTTTTCAATCTTGCCATTTTTTGAGTTTAAATTTGGATTTTGATTTTAAAATTCGTCTTTGTTTCAATCTTGCATTTTGAGTTTAATTTTTGCAATCTTTGAGTTTCAATCTTGGATTTTGAGTTTAATTTTGCATCTTTGATTTTTATTTGCTCTTTATTTTAATTTGCGATTTTTTTGAGTTTAAATTTTGCATTTTTGGGAGTTTCAATTTGGATTTTAATTAACCCAATCTTGGAAATTGTTTTGATTTTTATTTCGATTTTGAGTTTCAATATTGCAACTTTGGTTTAAATTTGCATCTTTGATTTAAAATTCCTTTTTGGAAATTTTTGGGATTTCAATCTTGCATCTTTATTTCAATTTTGGGGATTTTGAGTTTAATCTTGGACCCTTTGGAAATTAACTTGCGATTTTTTATTTTTAAATCTTGCTTCTTTGAGTTTTAACTTGGATTTTTGGGTTTTAATTTTGCTTTTTTTTAAATCTTGCGATTTTGAGTTTAAAGCCTTGAGATCTTCTTTTTGAGTTTAATTCTTGCATTTTGATTTTTAATCTTGGTTTTTTTATTTGTTTTTTTAATTTTCATCTGAAAGTTTCAATCTTGAATCTTTGGGTTTTTATTTTTGGTTTTTGAGTTTAATCTTGCATCTTTAATTTAAAAATTTTGCATCTTGATTTTAAAATTCATCTTTGATTTAAATCTTGCGATTTTGTTTTTAAAAATTTGCTTCTTTGAGTTTAAATCTTGCGATTTTGAGTTTAATCTTGGATTTTGAGTTTTATTTGCATTTCTTTGGTTTTTAATTTGCGATCTTTGATTTTTCATTTGCATTTTTTTAAAATCGGGATCTTTGATTTCAATCTTGCGATTTTGAGTTTCATTTGGATTTTTTAAATTTTGGGGTTTAAATCTTGAATCTTTATTTCAATCTTGCGATCTTTGAGTTTAATTTTTGCAATCTTTATTTTAAAATTTTGGATTTTTGAGTTTCTCTTGGTTTTTTTTGGTTTCAATCTTGCGATTTTATTTCAATTTTGCTTTTGAGTTTCAATTTGCTTTTTTTGGGTTTTTAATCTTGCGATCTTTATTTTCAATCTTCAATTTTGAGTTTTAAACATTGGGCATTTTAAAAATTTTAATCTTGCCTTTGATTTTTAATTTTGGGAATTTTAGTTTAATCTGCAATTTTTTATTTAAATTTTTGCTTTTTTTATTTTTCATCTTGCAATCTTTGGTTTCAATCTTGCATTTTATTTAATTTTCCCTTTTGAGTTTAATTTGCGATCTTTTGAAAATTTTTTAATCTGCGATTTTTGGTTCAATCTTGCATCTTTGGTTTAAATATTTTTGGATTTTGATTTTAAAAAATTTTTTTTTTTTTGAATTTTTGATTTATTTTGCGTTTTTTAGTTTAAATCCTGCATCTTTGGTTTAATCTTGCATCTTTGATTTTCAATTTTTGGATCTTTGAATTTCAATCTTGCATTTTGAGTTTAATCTTGCTCTTTGAGTTTCAATCTTGCATTTTGAGTTTAATCTTGCATTTTTGAGTTTAATCTTGCGATCTTTGAGTTTCAATTTGCGCTTTTTTAAATTTGATTTTTTTTTTCTTGATTTTGATCTTTGGGGATTTTTTTTTTCTTGGATTTTGAGTTTAAAATCTTCATCTTTGATTTTAAAATTTTGGGATTTTGAGTTTAATTTTCGTCTTTGTTTCATCTTGCGATTTTGGTTTTCAGGCCCTTTGCGATTTTATTTTAATCTTGCATCTTTGAGTTTAATTTTCCCCTCTTTGATTTTAAAAATTTTGCGATCTTTGAGTTTCAATTTTGGGGTTTTTTTTGATTTTAAAATTTGCGATTTTGGGTTTTTAACTTTGATCTTTTGAGTTTACTTGTTTTTTTTAATTTCAATCTTGCATCTTTGATTTTTTAATCTTTGCGATCTTTTTTTAAAAGGGGAAATCTTTGAATTTCAATCTTGCGTTTTGGTTTAAATCTTGCAATTTTGATTTTCCCAAAATCTTGCGATCTTTATTTTAATTTTTTTTGCGTCTTTGAGTTTAAATCTTTGATTTTTTAAATTTAATTTTGCGTTTTTGGTTCAATCTTGCGATCTTGAGTTTAAATCTGCGATCTTTGAGTTTCAATCTTGCATTTTTTTATTTCAATTTCCCATCTTTTGAGTTTCAAAATTGCGATCTTTGAGTTTAATCTTGGATCTTTGAGTTTCAATTTTTTTTTTTGATTTAAATTTTGCATTTTGAGTTTCATCTTGGATTTTGAGTTTCAATATGCATCTTTGTTTTTAAACTTGCGATCTTTGGGTTTTTTCATTTTTAGCAATCTTTTTTGAGTTTAATCTGCATCTTTGATTTTTAATTTTGCATTTTTGATTTCAATTTGCGATTTTGATTTTTAATCTTGGAATTTTGGTTTAACTTGCGATTTTTAGTTTTTTCTTGCATTTTTTAGTTTAAATCTTGCGATTTTTGATTTTCATCTTGCGATCTTTGTTTTTAATTTTTGCATTTTATTTAAAAATTCATTTTTTGAGTTTCAATCTTGCGTTTTAGTTTAATCTTGCGATCTTTGAGTTTAATTTCAATTTTTGTAGTTTTAATCTTGCATCTTTGATTTTTAACCCTTTTTTTGGTTTTGGTTTCTTTGAATTTCAATCTTGCGTTTTTTTGAAAGTTTTTTAATCTTGCGATTTTTGAGTTTAATTCTTGCGATCTTTGAGTTTAAAAATTTGTAATTTTGATTTTTTTAGGCATTTTTTTGAGTTTAATTGCGATTTAGTTTCTCTTCCCATTTTTGGGTTTTTTCTTCATCTTGGCCGGGATCTTTGATTTCAATTTGCGATTTTGAGTTTCATTTTGGGGGATCTTTGAGTTTCAATCCTGTAATCCTAGAATTTCAATTTGCGATTGTTGAGTTTAAATCTTGCGATCTTTGAGTTTCAATTTGCCATCTTTGATTTTTAAATCTTGGATCTTTGATTTTTAAATCTTGCGTCTTTGGTTTCAATCTTGAAATTTTTGGGTTTTTAATCTTGCTATCTTTGAGTTTTAATCTTCGATCTTTGGTATCAATCTTCGTCTTTGAGTTTCAATTTGGTATTTGAGTTTAAATATGGGGTCTTTGTGATCAATTTTGCGATCTTTGAGTTTCGTCTTGCGATTTTTGAGTTTCAATTTTTCGATTTTTGAGTTTAAATTTTTTGCCATCTTTAGTTTCAAATTGCGATCTTTGAGTTTCAATCTTGCGTCTTTGTTTTTAAATCTTGCGATTTTGGGTTTTTAAATCTTGCTATTTTTTGGTTTTAAATCCTGTGATCTTTGAATTTCAATCTTGCGATCTTTGAGTTTTAATCTTGCGATCTTTGAGTTAAAAGCATGCAATCTTTGAATTTAAATTTGCGATTTTTGAGTTTAAATCTTGCAATGTTTGAGTTTCAATTTTCGATCTTTGTTTTTAATTCTTGCGATTTTTTGAGTTTCAATCTTGCGATCTTTGATTTAATTCTTGCGATCTTTGATTTTCAATCTTGCGATTTTTGAGTTTCAATTTGCGATCTTTGAGTTTCAATCTTGCGATCTTTGAGTTTTCAATCCTTGCCATCTTTGAGTTTAATCATGCGATCTTTGAGTTTTAATCTTGCGATCTATGAGTTTCAATTTTGCCGATCTTTGAGTTTCAAATCTTGCCATCTTTGAGTTTCAATCTTGAGATATTTGAGTTTCAAATCATGCGATCTTTGTGTATACAATCTTAGCGATCTTTGAGTTTCAGTCTTGCGATCTTTGAGTTTCAATCTTGCGATCTTTGAGTTTAATTTTGCCCATCTTTGAGTTTCAAAATTGCGATCTTTGAGTATCAATCTTGCGATCTTTTGAGTTTCAGGGGCTATGCGATTTTTTTAGTTTCTTATCTTGCCATCTTTTAGTTTCAATCTTGCGATCTTCTGAGTTTCAATCTTGCGATCTTTGAATTTCAATCTTGCGATTTTTGAGTTTAAATCTCCAATCTTTGAGTTTCAATCTTGCGATCTTTTCAGTTTAATTCTGCGATCTTTGAGTTTTCAATCTTGCGATCTTTGAGTTTCGATCTTGCGATCTTTGAGTTTCAATCTTGCGATGCTTTAAGTTTAATCTTGCCATCTTTGAGTTTCAATCTTGCGATCTTGAGTTTTAATCTTGCGATATTTGAGTTTCAATCTTGCAATCTTTGATTTTTAAATTTGCTATCTTTGAGTTTTAATCCTGTGATCTTTGAATTTAATCTTGCGATCTTTGAGTTTCAATCTGCGATTTTTGGGGTTTTTTCAATCTTGCTATCTTTGAGTTTCAATTTTGCATCTTTGATTTTCAAAATTGCGATTTTTGATTACAATTTGCCATTTTTGAGTTTAAATCTTGCAACATTGATTTTTTAAATCTTGCCATTTTTTTTTTTTTAATCTTGCGATCTTTGAGTTTCAATCTTTGCCATCTTTGTTTCCATCGATTCCAAAATAACACCTTAATAATCCCTTTAAAATGTGTATAGCTCACTTATAGCACTGGAGAAACATGATCCCAACTTAAAAAACTAGATCTGACTTTTGATTTTAATTTTTTTAAATTTCCAAAAATATAAAAACGAGTAATAAGGATTGACATTTTACCTGTTTGACGTAGCCCCGGTTGTTGGAGCATGTCTGCAACGCCCACTCCAAGCCTGCAGTACTTGAGGACAGAGGCCAGGACAGTAGTTCTCTTTTGGAATTCCCACTGTTAGCCCCGTATAGGTTGACTGTTCTCCAAGCACTACTGAAGGCAGACTCTCAGTTACCGTTGTAGAGTCTTGGGGATCATAGCCTGATATTATATCTTTTAAAACGGTGAAAAAATGTAAAAAAAATAGTTTTTATTTTTAAAAAAATTTTACTTTTAATATCTTTTTTTTAAAACTATAAGTAAATTTTAATTGTTTAATAGAAGTAGTGTTTTTAGCTACGCTTCATCAACTGATTATTATTACTGTTCAAAAATGCTTAATGACAACATTTTCCCATCTTGGTTTAAATCTTGCAATTTTTGGGTTTTCAATCTTGCGATTTTTTGAGTTTCAATCTTCCCCATCTTTGAGTTACAATCTTGCGATTTTTGGTTTCAATTTGAAATCTTTGCTTTTTAAAGCTTGCGATCTTTGAGTTTCAATCTTGCGATCCTTAGTTTCAATCTTGTTTTTGAGTTTCAATCTTGCGATCTTTGGTTTAAAATCTTGCGTCTTTGAGTTTTAAGCTTGGTCTTTGAGTTTCAATCTTGCGATCTTTGGTTTCAATTTTTTATCTTTGATTTTAAATCTTGCGATCTTTGAGTTTAAAATCTTGCCTCTTTGAGTTAAGATCGCAAGTTTGAAATTCAAAGATACAGGATTAAACTCAAAGATGAAATTTTAAAAACTCAAAGATCGCAAGATTGAAACTCAAAGATCGCATTAATAAAAACCAAAAGTTACAAGTTTGGAAACTAAAGATCGCAAGATTAGAAACTCAAAGATTGCAAGATTGAAACTCAAAGATTGGCAAGATTTAAACTAAAGATCGCAAGATTGAAACTCAAAGATTGTGCATGATTGTAAATTAAAAGATCGCTAAGATTGAAATTCAATAGATCGCAGATTGAAGCAGTCACAATTACGCAAAGATAGCAAGATTAAACTCAAAGATCGCAAATTGTAAACTTCAAAGATCGCAAGATTGAAACTCAAAGATCGCAAGATTGAAACTCAAAGATCGCAAGATTGAAACTCAAAGATAGCAAGATTGAAACTCAAAGATCGCAAGACTGAAACTCAAAGATCGCAAGATTGATACTCAAAGATCGCATGATTGAAACTCAAATATCTCAAGATTGAAACTCAAAGATCGCAAGATTGATACTCAAAGATCGCAAGATTAAAACTCAAAGATAGCAAGATTAAAACTCAAAGATTGCAAGATTGAAACTCAAAGATCGCAAGATTAAAACTCAAAGATCGCAAGATTAAAACTCAAAGATGGCAAGATTGAAACTCAAAGATCGCAAGATTGAAACTCAACAATCGCAAGATTGAAATTCTAGGATTACAGGATTGAAACTCAAAGATCACAAGATTGAAACTCAAAGATCGCAAGATTGAAACTCAAAGATCGCAAGATTGAAACTCAAAGATAGCAAGATTGAAACTCAAAGATCGCATGATTGAAGCTCAATGATCGCAAGATTGAAACTCAACAATCGCAAGATTGATATTCAAAGATCACAAGATTGAAACTCAAAGATCGCAAGAATTAAACTCAAAGATCACAAGATTGAAACTCAAAGATTGCAAGATTTAAACTAAAAAATCGCAAGATTGAAATTCAAAGATCGCCAGATTGAAACTCAAAGATCGCAAGATTAAAACTCAAAGATGGCAAGATTGAAACTAAAAAATCGCAAGCCTGAAACTCAAAGATCGCAAGATTGATACACAAAGATCGCATAATTGAAACTCAAATATATCAAGATTGAAACTCAAAGATCGCAAGATTGAAACTCAAAGATCGCAAGATTGAAACTCAAAGATCGCAATTTTGAAACTCAAAGATGGCAAAATTGAAACTCAAAGATCGCAAGATTGAAACTCAAAGATCGCAAGACTGAAACTCAAAGATCGCAAGATTGATACACAAAGATCGCATGATTAAAACTCAAATATCTCAAGATTGAAACTCAAAGATCGCAAGATTGATACTCAAAGATCGCAAGATTAAAACTCAAAGATAGCAAGATTAATACTTAAAGATTGCAAGATTGAAACTCAAAGATCGAAAGATTAAAACTCAAAGATCGCAAGATTGAAACTCAATGATGGCAAGATTGAAAATTAAAGATCGCAAGATTGAAACTCAAAGATCGCAAGATCGAAACTCAAAGATCGCAAGATTGAAACTCAAAGCTCGCAAGAATTAAACTCAAAGATCGCAAGATTGAAACTCAAAGATGGCAGGCTTGAAACTAAAAAATCGCAAGCCTGGAACTCAAAGATCGCAAGATAGATACACAAAGATCGCATAATAGAAACTCAAATATCTCAAGATTGAAACTCAAAGATCGCAAGATTGAAACTCAAAGATCGCAAGATTTAAACTCAAAGATCGCAATTTTGAAACTCATAGATGGCAAAATTGAAATTAAAAGATCGCAAGATTGAAACTCAAAGATCGCAAGACTGAAACTCAAAGATCGCAAGATTGATACACTAAGATCGCATGATATAAACTCAAATATCTCAAGATTGAAACTCAAAGTTTGCAAGATTGAAACTCAAAGATCGCAAGCTTAAAACTCAAAGATCGCAAGATTGAAACTCAAAGATCGCAAGATTGAAACTCAAAGATCGCAAGATTGAAACTCAAAGATCGTAAGATTGAAACTCAAAGATCGCATGATTGAAACTCAAAGATCGCAAGATTGAAACTCAACAATCGCAAGATTGAAATTCTAGGATCACAAGATTGAAACTCAAAGATCACAAGATTGAAACTCAAAGATCGCAAGATTGAAACTCAAAGATCGCAAGATTGAAACTCAAAGATAGCAAGATTGAAACTCAAAGATCGCATGATTGAAACTCAATGATCGCAAGATTGAAACTCAACAATCGCAAGATTGATATTCAAAGATCACAAGATTGAAACTCAAAGATAGCAAGATTGAAACTCAAAGATCGCAAAATTGATACTCAAAGATCGCAAGATTAAAACTCAAAGATCGCAAGAATTAAACTCAAAGATCGCAAGATTGAAACTCAAAGATTGCAAGATTGAAACTCAAAGATCGCAAGATTGAAATTCAAAGATCGCAAGATTGAAACTCCAAGATCGCAAAATTGAAACTCAAAGATGGCAAGATTGAAACTCGAAAATCACAAGACTAAAACTCAAAGATCGCAAGATTGATACACAAAGTTCGCATGATTGAAATTAAAATAATACAAAATTAAAACTCAAAGATCGCAAGATTGAAACTCAAAGATCGCAAGATTGAAACTCAAAGATAGCAAGATTGAAACTCAAAAATCGCATGATTGAAACTCAAAGATCGCAAGATTGAAACTCAACAATTGCAAGATTGAAATTCAAAGATCACAAGATTGAAACTCAAAGATAGCAAGATTGAAACTCAAAGATCGCAAGATATATACTCAAAGATTGCAAGATTAAAACTCAAAGATCGCAAGATTGAAACTCAAAGATGGCAAGATTGAAAATCAAAGATCACAAGTTTGAAACTCAAAGATCGCAACATTGAAATTCAAAGATCGCAAGGTTGAAACTCAAAGATAGCAAGATTGAATCTCAAAGATCGCAAGATTGAAACTCAAAGATCGCATGAATGAAACTCAAAGATAACAAGTTTGAATCTCAAAGATCGCAAGATTAAAACTCAAAAATGGCAAGATTGAAACTCAAAG
>JAQJVL010009756.1:0-14895 GCA_035578905.1 Stictocephala bisonia | reverse complement strand
ATTTTCTAAGACAACTTCATTTTGGTTATGATTAGAAAGTTATTCAACTCCCAAGTTATTACATTAGTTTTAATCGTTACAAATTAGTATGAACTAACTGTAAAAACAATTTTTAAAGTACTTTTATCAATAGTATTACTATTATGCATTGTTGTAAATCAGTTTTTCATATCTATTTTAAAATACTGTTAATATATGTATTTAAATTAATTAATGCCTATCTTTAATAGGCTTTGGAATATTTATATGTATATATTGTAAACTCAAATCATTTTTTCTGTTCTTGAATTATATTTTGTAATAAAATGTATTTTGATATTATATGAGGTTTGTATCAATATTTTTCCTTAGAAATAAAACAACAGGTTTTTTATGTCTATTCAATCTATATACAGTTGAAGGTGAGTGAATTTGTACAGCACAAGTGAACGTCACACAACACAAATATATCACAATACAAGTTCAAAGTGCACAAATATATTAAAATACAAGTACAAAATGCACAAATATTATGGTATTAGGTACCATATTATGCTAATTAAAAACCAATTTTGTCTCAACAGTGTACAGCTAAAGTTACTACATACTGTCTACCTCTCACTTGATTGCGTGCGAGGGGACACAGGGGTGAGGGGAAAGGTTAACCCCACTAGTGCGCCAAACAGGTTGTTGCCTAGCAACCCGCCGTATTACTCATACTGACTTTGTACGGCGCAGCTCTCGTGACCAGCTGTGCAGTCAACGCCAGTATATCGAACTAAGATCACCTGTCGACTTATGTAATTTTTTTAATTGTTACTTTATGTTTAGTTTTTGAAGTAAGTGAGTAGTGAAAATGGCATCGCGGAAAAAAGGACAAACAATTCATAGTGAAGCGAGAGAAGTGATAAGAAGGGTCATCGAGAAATGTGACGAAGAAGCAAGAACTGGTAATTTAGTACATTTAATGAAACAGAGTAGTTTGCGTGTACAAAATTATACTGGTGTGTCACTGAGGACAATTACAAACATTCGGAGGGAAGGAGCTGTGGCTGGCGATTCAATCTTGACTACGCCCGGAAAGAAAAGACCTTACTCGGAGGAGAAAAAATTTCATATGGATGAATTTGACAGAAGAGTTGTTCGTGATGTAGTGAATGATTTCTATTTAGTTAGAAAACAAGTGCCTACTGTGCCTAAACTGTTAGTCGCAATAAGGGAAAAAATTGACTTTCCGTGGAAAGAAGAAACCCTACGCCGTCTTCTACACCAAATGGGATTCAAATGGAAACGCTGTAACAAGTTAAGAAAAATTCTCATTGAAAGGCCAGACATCGTCAATTGGCGTGCTCGTTATTTAAGAGAAATTCAGCAGTTTCGACATGAAAAGAAAAACATATTTTACATTGACGAGACTTGGATCGACAACAATCTGACCTTTGGGAAGTGCTGGACTAGCAATGAAGTGCACGGTGTGTTGACAAACACAAGTTCTTCGAACAGACTGATTGTTGTTAACGCTGGCTCTAAAGACGGTTTCCTTGAAGGCGCTGCACTGATTTTCAGGGCCGGTAAAGCTAAGGGTGATTACCATGGACAAATGAATGGTGTTAATTTTGAGAAGTGGGTTGAAGAAAAGCTGCTGGTGAATCTTCCTGAAAGCAGTGTTATTATTATGGACAATGCGCCCTACCATTGCAGGCAAGATAATAAACCACCATCAAAATACGCAGTAAAGAAGGACATGATCGACTGGCTGCAAGATAACAATATACCATGTTCAGCAGATATGAAAAAGTGTGATCTGTACAATTTTGTAGAGAAGCACAAACCTAGAGAGAAGTTGTATCGTATTGACATGGCTTTAAAGAAACGTGGTCATTCAGTTCTCAGATTGCCACCCTATATGTGTGACCTGAATCCTATCGAGCTCGCCTGGGCTAAGATCAAGAGAGTTGTTAAGGAAAACAATATAAGGGGCGACCTTTCGTTGAAAAACCTGGAGAATGCTACCAAAGAAGCTCTAAGTTCAGTAAGCAGGATGGACTGGGAGGGTTTCACAAACCACACTTTGAGGCTGGAACAAGAATACTGGGAGAAGGACGGCCTGATTGAAGAAGTCATCGACAGCTTCGTGGTCGAGTTGGGTGGGATTGATAGCAGTGACAGTGAAGAGACAGATGACAGTGAGAAAGAAATACCAGACGATGAATTGGCTCAACCTCTGCCAAGTACTAGTGTTGATTATTAAAAATTGTAAATAATTGTAAGATAGTCCACACTTTTTTTTTTATTTTTTTATTTTATTTATATTTTTATTCTTTTATTACATTGTTTAAAAAAAAGTCATTACATATTTATAAAGTTTTTATAATCTATTCGTACCCATTTCCCTACAAATGTTTTACTGCCATAGCTTTCGTCAAAATAAGCGATTTGCTGTAACTAAAGCATTGACATGCAAACCACTGGTTTTCAAGGCAAAAGTTGACCTGCCGAAATTTGTGACTGTCATATCTTGTAGTAATTAAATAATTTATAAAGAATTAACTTAGTAACTTTATTTCAGTAACATACATCATAATAACACAGTAATACAATGTCTGTGTTACCTAGCAACACATAATGAAAACAACTTATAGAAAACATATGTTAATTAATATCTATCAGTGACATTTTTCATTGCATAATAAATAAGGACAAGCAAACCATTTATATTCTCAAATTTTTAACTGTCATTTTACAGATGTAACAAAGTTAACCGTATAATTTATTTTGAAATTTTAATGTAATAGCGGCAATAAATACTAATTTAATATAGGGCTTTTATTAACCTCGTTGATGATGTTATTTTTATGTTTGACTTGAGTTGTTTTGATAATAAATAAATACATTATTTATTTATTATCAGTCATGATGATAACTGTGGAAGAAACTAATACATTTGGTAAATGGTGGTGGTAATTTGGTCATGAGTGAGTGTGGTCTTGCAGATGTTTTCAGTATGGCTCATAGAATGGTATGAGTTGTTTGAGGGGAAGCGCTTGACCAATGGCAGACGCATTCCTCTCACACGCAATCAAGTGAGAGGTAGACAGTACTATGTATGTAGTAAACTGAAAGCATATATAATTAACTTGCTACTTGAGTTTGTGAAGTGATGAGCTAGATATTAAAATGTCTTAACAAACTCTTACTCAAGATACAGCCATGGTAACAAGCATACAGCTGTTTGTGATTATGTTAAAAACTGCCAATTTTCAATTTTATTCATGATATAGTGATTCTGTTTGGCACTATTGCCAGTGATTCTGTTTAGCAGTATATACGTTTTTGAATGAATTTTTGTAATTCATAAATATTAATATGAAAGATTTATTTACTGAAGGATATTTGTTTACTTTCAAGAGATGAAGTTTTTAATGACATTACTAGCATTGTAATAACATGTTAATAAATATTTATTTTTGTGAAAAAAGGAAAAAATCTGAAACTAGAAGATTTTAATCTTTAACCCTTATTAGAAGTAATTTTTGTTAGCAATTCCAAGATACCCATAATTTGTCAAGTTTGATTGGAAATGTTATAGACAAATAGACTTTTGTATTTCTATGTGCAAGAAATTATAAATTTGGTTTTTTTACATATTTGTGACTTCCGTAAAATGTTTTGAAAGTATTTTGTTCAGGCTAGCAGGATTGTATCGTACAATTCATCTATATTTATGTACGGGGCTCTTACTTTCATGAGGTCAAAGTCGATTGAAATGAAATGAAATAAGTTTTATTTTGTGAGGCAAAGTTAGGACTATTAGGTCCTCTTTTACACTTAACCTCAAGATTGCAGAGTGACCTTGTGATATTATGAGACTGAAGGCCAAGCTCCTCACACAATATCATGTGTAGAGTATCTTAGTCTTCATAAAAAAGCAGATTTTATGTCTAAACTTGATTTGTCATTGTTGATCAAAACAACCAACGGTCAGTACTGCTAAATACGTAGTAGGCAGGACTTGCTAGAGCTCTGCTGTCTTAATAGCTTACTGTCTTCTTAGTTGCTGTGGCAATTTTTAAATGGAATGACAGTGGGAGAAGAGTAGTTCTCTATCTCACTTCCACTATTCAGTACAACTCTTGCACTGGTGCTTTCTGTAGGTCACTTCCTAAGTGGCTTATCTATCCAGCTATTTGAGACAAAGTGTTGATGAGATAGTAGGCGACAGGTTCTATGCTCAGTCCTCTTAGTACCGACATGGCGTCCGCTCAGTCGTTGCCATCGACGTGGAAACTACCAGAGAAGACTGGGGTATCCATGTTGAGTGGTAGTCCAGGTTCAAATATGTAGGTAGAGAACTGAGTATTAGGCTTATCAGTTTGTTGAAAATCAGATCAACATAACGTGGTCTGGATTCCACGTAAAGCTGTAAGTCCTTTAGTTGCCCTGGCTATTGGGCTATTAATAAATAGCGCTTTCTTAGGAATAGTCGACCTCAGTTAGTAACAATGACTACACTCATTCATCTACAATCATCGTACTCATTCGCCCATATCTATACGATCTGCATCTTACAAATGAATAGTAAATTATTTTAAAGGATTTATTTTGAAAAATAAACACAGGACACATAATATTATTTTGACTATATTTACCTTTAATTACGTTTTATTCAAGAGGACGTTCAGAGATAGTGACCCACCCACACTTGTGCAGTGGTAGTGAGGAATATAAGGCTATAATTAATCTAGCAGGTTAAATGTATTTTGTTTATGTAGATTTTTCTATCAATCTTATTTACCATTAAGTTTGTCATAAAATTACAAGCTTCTCGGCTGAAGTATTTTGTTTCATGTTGTACTTTATTTATTGAAGGAGTATCAATGACTACACAAAATCATTTAAAATAGTATATTTCATAATACAAATATACGTTTATGTAAAATAAATACTGATTTAAGTACATTAATCACAGATTAGAACACACACCATACACAATACTATACTAACTAAGCTAAACAAATATTTATGACTAGAACATTTTGCTGGACATCAACATTAAGTAAGTTGAGTCATAAACTTTTATATTTGCTGTAAGTAGAGCATCTAATCATTTTTTTAACTTATAAAAATTATTGTGTGAAGTATAAAAAGTGCACTATGTTAAGCTGAATGTGAATATTGACTATTTGACCCATTTACTACATAAAGTATCAATATCTTTTAACTGTAAAAAAAGGAGAAAATGTGTAGATTATTTATGATACGATTAATAGTATAATGTATATTTACGTTCAAATTCATTTTTTAGTTTTTAGAAAATGTTTTATAAGAACAGTAATGCTATATGCTGTTAATGATTTGTATAATTGTTGGAGATTGTTAAAGTGTAAAACAGCTGAAGCGTTGAAAATCTACAACAAATTCACTAATCATGAACTGTACAGTTCCAACAAATAACTTTCAAACAACATGCTTTTAACACTTCGTAAATAATTCATTTATACAATACATTTAAACTTCTACAATATGCAGAGCTACAATTTCATCGTATGCTTTTATTTTTATTTTTCATAACCACGATTTTTAAACAGATTAATTGATATTTGAAGCTGTAGAAAACAACACCTAACTGTTTCCAAACTGCAACGGTTTTAAAATATTGACATTTTTAATAACAAATTTTGTGGAAAATTAATATCTACTTAAAAGAATTTAATATACAGGGTGTCTTAAAAGTCCCACCCCCCCCCCCCCCTATTAACTTTCTTATGAATACAGATAAAGTGATTTACTTCTGGGAATGTTTATATGTCCAACTAAGGAGTTTTTTTATGTATGCAAATTTTTTACACCCCCTCTCAAAAGGGGGTAGTTTGGGGTAAGTCAAAATTTTTAAATAGAAACCCCTATCAAATGACACATCATTTTAAAGGTAATATTAAAAGAAGAAGAATGGCAGAAATTAGAGGTCTCTAACATTAGTCTATCAAATTTGGTGGCAGTTAAAAGTTGGAATTATTTCATAAAACCCCCGAAGCTTATGTTACATTTAAAATTGTTGTAAAAACATTCACCCACCAGTTAGTTTTGAAAACTGATGACACCTAATCGTAAAACAAGTTATTACAAGAATCAACAAACACCAAAAACCACAAATAACATAGCATTTATTTGGTTTTGGTTTGTCTAACCAAAGTCCAGTAGGGCAACCTGGGAATACCAGTGGCTCCTTCCTTATCTCTTATTAGGTTACTAGTTAGTACGTGTAACACTTTCAGTTCAGTTACTGTGTGAAATTTCTTTTTATTCGTATTTAATAAAAATGGCTCGGTCAAATGAAGATAAAGTAGAGATGATATTGTTCTATGGGGAAGCTAGGAGAAATGTTCATGAAGCAGTTCGTTTATTTAATGCTGCCTATCCGGATAGACCAGTAGACAGGGCACTCAACAAACTTTAGTGTCAAAGATGCACCACGATCAGGGCGCCCTGCCATTGCAACAGAAGAGATCCAAATTCAAGTTTTAGCAAATTATGCTGCAAACCCACATGAATCTCTGCGGTCCACTGCCCTTGATGCTGGAATTTCAAAAGATACTGTTCACAGTGTTAAAGCGTCACAAGTTCCACCCGTACAAAGTTCAGTTAAATCAAGAATTAAATGAAGACGACCCTGACCGAAGACTTCAGTTTTGTGAGCAAATGTTGCAGAAGATTGAAGAGAATAATAATTTAATATCACAGATATGTTTTAGTGATGAAGCATCATTCTCTTTGCATGGGACAGTCAATCGGCACAACTGCCGTTATTGGGCAAACAGTAACCCCCACTGGATGGTTGAAGCCCATACGCAACAGCCACAAAAATTAAATGTATGGGCTGGAATTTTGGGAAACTCTGTTATTGGGCCATTCTTTATTGATGGTAATTTAACTGGCGTTAAATACTTGGACATGTTACGGAACGGCATTGTCCCAGCAATAAATGAGGTAGTACAAGGTACTTATGAGCCTGTATTTCAGCAAGATGGTGCTCCTCCACATTACAATATGCTTGTCCGGACATTCCTAGACCAAACGTTTCCCGATAGATGGATAGGTCGACGTGGCACTTTGGTAGAGTGGCCGGCACGTTCACCTGACCTTTCACCTCTGGATTTTTTCTTTTGGGGTTTCCTCAAAAGTAAAGTTTACGACACAAAGCCCGCAAACCTCGATGAATTAAGGACAAGAATCGAAGAGGCCTGCCACCTTATCACGCCTGAAATCTTACAAAATGTGAGACGTGGTTTTCAATCCAGGCTTTTTTACTGTCAAGAAGTTCATGGCAGCCATTTCGAGCATCTCATCTGAGTGAAATTGAGGTGAGAGTTCAGCATTTTGACCATTTTTCCCGTTCTAAAATTACTTAGGGGGTTTTATGAAATAATTCCAACTTAAAACTGCCACCAAATTTGATAGACTAATGTTAGAGACCTCTAGTTTCTGCCATTCTTTTTCTTTTAATATTACCTTTAAAATGATGTGTCATTTGATAGGGGTTTCTATTTAAAAATTTTGACTTACCCCCAAACTACCCCCTTTTGAGAGGGGGTGTAAAAAATTTGCATACATAAAAAAACTCCTTAGTTGGTCATATAAACATTCCCAGAAGTAAATCACTTTATCTGTATTTATAAGAAAGTTAATAGGGGGGTGGGACTTTTAAGACACCCTGTATTAAATCTGCATACAGCTGATGTGGCATGTAAATTTAAGAAAATAATAACAATTTACATACTTAAACTGAAGGTGAAAGAGCACAGAAGAAAGTAACCAGCCAAAGGTTTTGGGTCGCACACATCAGACCTTACATCAAAATTAATTAATTGGAATTATAAAATTGATTATACGTCACAGTTTCAATATCATATAAAAATAACACTTTTTGCAGTACTGCAATTTAAAATTGTTATCTAAATAAATGATTTAATTCTTAATTTTGTATCACTTTAAAACTTAAAATTTCACTCTGTATAATTTTTTGTTTGTCAGATTGAAAGGCACTTTACCTGTGCGCATGAAATTGTTTATATTAGAAGTGAACATTAGAATAAGGTTGTCTGATTTATTTTCATTGAAATTCCCAAATTATTCACTATCCGATAGATCTCTTGGGAGGTCAAAATAATGAAATTCAAAATTATCTTACAATTTTTCACTCAAACATTTTCAAACAAGTAAAAATGATCATTTTAATTTTGATAAGAGCAAACTTTTCCAGAGTAGTGGTCATTTGAGTTTCAAAGTATTTAATTTGAACACTATTATTTCTCCTCGATTTAATATAATCATAGAGAAATAAATTATTCTGATCAAAAATTACTCTATGGGACACAATTATTCAAATACATTATCTATAGAAAAAAATAACCACTTTACAAGTGAAGTCATACAGAAGTTGTGAAAGAATTTCCATTTCCCGCCCTCCCCACCTTGTATATTTTTCAAACAGCAAATCTGATTGCATTTTCCCTTTCCCATTACTACCCTGGATAATGTAGACTAAATTTATTACAAAATTGTATCTAACCATCCTAATGAAATATTCCTCAACAGTAGGTAGCTTTTCATTGTGTTGTCCTTTTTGTATTTATAAATTTTACATAAAATTAAATGTTATAGTCATCCGCAGGTTCAGTCTTTATTTTTACTTCGACTTGACTCAAGAGGTGGGTTAGATCTGGAGTATCCTCAGGCTCTGTCTTGACTGTGGCCAAGTCTGGGTCAGGTTTAATTTGCATCTCTTCCACTCCACAATTTGGCATTGTAAATTCACTGATCTGTGAAGACACCATTTTTGACCACCGATTCTGTAAATACATACACAAGTAAATAAAGCTTATGTGATGTTAGTTTTTGGTGTAATCAGTGAGACAAAGAGCAATGTGGTGGATTCAGAAAAAGTATTCATTCATCTCTCATTGCCAAGAGTACCTGTGTAAATGAATGCATAAAAATGATATAGTCAGAATAATTTATGATTTTATTTTTAGTATCCATTTGATTTTAAATTTATATTCTCAGTAATTTATTAATATTATTTATTCATAACTATCTCAAAATTATTTAATAATTAGTACTGTTCCAGGTGAGTTTTTTTGTATTAACATGTACCATTGGTGGTACATGGTATGAATTGCTTAAGCATCAACAAACTACTAATCATCATTAATAATATGCTAATTGTAGATATGAGGGAATGAATGTAGATATGGGGTTTTTATAAAATATTGAGTATTTCTATACTTATTTTACAGGTAAATATGTGAAACTTTTAATGTCATTCTGATGTTTTGACTTACTCATAATATTAAAAAATGGTTCACTAGAATGGACCTTAACATCATTCACTATAATAACAAACACAAACCGCACAGTAGGAATAGAAAACCATGTTTTGGCCTGCTCACAATAAAACTGCATTGCTATTATAGGGCTGTCAACTTTCCCGTGATAGCTTGGCAGTTTGGGAGACGGCTTCCTTAATAACTTAAGGCTATGGTTATTATGAGTGGCAAGTTTAATGCATGTATACTGCCAACAGCCAAAAGTGTATACAGTTTGTATAACCCTTGCAATTTTCTTAGTTGGATTGATTTTTGAACCACACCAAATTTCTATCATACCCTCCTCACTTTAATATAGCAAAACTAAATAATGTTCCTGGAGCCTATTCACTCAATGTAGTTATAGGCTCAAATTCTAAAGCATTTCACTTCCATAAACTTGAAAGTTTGCATGAAGCTTTGGGTTCCAAATGCTGAAAAAATACAAGCATTGTCTACTTTTTGTTTGAATTAGGGCAATTTTTGGAGCAAAAATTTCCAGGCATTTCCCAATGAACTGGAAACTAAGTTTTGGCTGTATACTCATGAAAGCTTTTCTAGGAAAGGATTTTATACTCCAGGGACACTTAAAGGTTTGAAAACTCTTTTAGCAAATCTTTACCTACCATATATTTAGTAAAGTGTAATACGTTATGCTTATCTAGTTCCGTTTTTATCCAATATTTAGTTCACGAATAAAAATTACCTTTATGTTATCCCTCATGTTGATTTTGAATATAAGGTTACTGGCAGACTGAGTAGCTCGAGGTCTTTTGACAGGACTACAATTCACCCCTCGGCATTGTTTGCAACAAGAGCGGCATTTTCTCTTCGTTCTGGAACTGATTTATAATACTTTCTTACATTTCTTATATTTACATATGCAAAATGTATAATATATTTTGATCAAGTAAATCTTTGTTTGAGGAGGAAACTTTTATGTACTAAACATATTATGATATTCGTATTTTCAGCGGCTACTGAAAATATGTATATAAAAAGTATATATTTATAAAAAAAAAAATATGTACGAGGTGTGATCAAAAAGTTCCAGGACTGAATTTTTATACATTTATTCATACAACATACAGGTTATTCGAATTTGTCTCCTTCAAAGTACTCCCCTTGGGAAGCTACACACTTTTCCCACCGGTGTTTCCACTGATCAAAGGCCCCAGTAAACTCTTCTTTTGTAAAGGTGTTTAGCAGTTCCGTTGTTTTTTCTTTAATTTCGTCAACTATTTGAAATCTTCGTCCTTTCAGGGGTCTCTTGAGTTTCGGGAAAAGAAAAAAGTCGGCTGGAGCCAGGTCAGGTGAGTAGGGGCTGAGGAATGACAGTCATTGCGTTTTTTACACAAAAGTCATGGATAACTAATGCAGAGTGAACAGGAGCATTGTCATGGTGAAGGACCCAATCACCACTTTGCCACAGCTCAGGTCTCTTTCTTCTCACAGCATTACGCAATTTTCTGAGGGTTTCAAGATAAACAAAACGATTAATTGTTTGACCTTGTGGAAGGAATTCATAATAGACAACACCTTTACAGTCAAAGAAAACCGTAAGCATGACCTTCACATTTGATTTGACTTGACGTGCTTTCTTGGGTCTTGGAGAGCCTTTTGATGTCCATTGTGATGATTGTGCTTTTGTTTCCACATCGTAACCCATGTCTCGTCTCCCGTGATGACATGTTTCAAGAAGCTTTTGTCGTCATTTGCCTGTTGAAGAAGTTCCTCAGAAACATGAATTCGGTGTTGTTTTTGGTCTTCAGTCCAGTTTTGGCACAAACTTTGCTGCAACACGACGCATTTGAAGTTTTTCAGTTAAAATTTCCTGACATGACCCAAATGAAATGTTACACTCTTCTGCTATTTCACGGATTGTTAGTCGACGGTCTGATCGTACGAGAGCGTTCACTTTAGCAACATTGTCATCATTGATTGACGTTGAAGGGCGTCCGGAACGAGCATCGTCGTCTGTGGATGTTCGGCCATCTTTAAACCTCTTGAACCACTGATGGCAACATGATCGGCTTAGACATTCTTCACCAAAAGCCTCTTGTAACATCAAAAAGGTTTCAGAAAATGTTTTGTTCAGTTTCACACAAAACTTCACACAAACACATTGCTCTTCTTTCACATTCATTTTCATTAAACAAAAAAAATAGCCAAACTCTATAAAACTAACCTCAAACAATCTGTGCTAATGTTACTTTCAGTGATGTTATGATTGATCTGAAAACACAGTTGTGTTACTGTTGAGTCAGGGAATACAATGCTACCAACCGCATCACTGGGAGACATTGCATTCACATAGTATGTAAAAAGTCCTGGAACTTTTTGATCATACCTCGTATATACTTACTTGAATCTAACATATATTTAACAGAGGTAAAACTATCAAGGAAAATGTAATGAAACTCTGCATTTAAGTATTAGTCAATATAATACATTTAGATATATTTTTCTTGTTCTTTGTATAGCCAGGAAACAACCCATATAAGAAGTCTTAAAATGTTTGAATTTAACTTAAAACGCTGAATCCGAATATATGCGCATGTATACAATTGCCCATAATGCAGTATCTGTATATTTCTGCTAGTCGATATTTATAAACTTATATTAAATTAAACACGCAGCAATTAAATAGTGTTGACCTTGAGCTCTATGGTTCAAGGTCAACATTATTTTTAGGTTGTTATTCGATTGTGAATCATATGAACTGGTTACTAGGCAATGACTGTAATAAATATGATGTGTTTACTGATCACTGCCATTTTTGAAGTTACCGCTAGCACTCAATGCACATATATGCGGAACGTGAAGATGGACAACACGCCGCAAAGAGCTCAGTTGCTCTTTGTGTGTTCACAACGTAATTACTAACCTAATTTGAGTAAACAACTTTTATAATCTGCCCTTTACTTTATATTTTTTCCAGTTTTATTTATTTAAGTTATAAATTATTTTATTTTTTTGTTACATATTCTAGTTGTCTTCTGTAGGATTGTAAACATTTTCACAATGACTGACCCGGACGATTCTGATGAATAAAAATGTATCTCGTAGTTGTATTTATTTGTTCAATCTTGCAGTTAACTGGTTAAAATAGAAAAAATATAACTTTAATGAAAACAAAAATTATATAAATACACAAAATCGAGCGTTAATTGAAAAATTACAAGCAATTACTTAGCGCTTTAAGGGTTAAACTTCTCATGCTAGAATTTATTTTGAATGCCTTTGTTATTGGAATAAAAAACCCAAAGTCAAAAGGGAACCCACTCAATGTTTGCTGATTTTCAAAAATGTTAATAATATTATAGTAATAATCAGAAGCTTTATTCGTAAACATTAAGTTTAGAATAGTTTTCATTACTTTGTTGCTGCTTGCTCTATATTGTTATCACGATCTATTTGTATGGTCTAGAAATTCGTCAATCGAGTAAATTGATTTACTAACAAGCCAAAAGCATAGTTCTTTTTGGAGTTTTTTTCTTCTATTCTTTTAAGATGAATATGTAATGCATTATATAATCTAGCCCTAGCGTATGATGGCATGTTAGCAAATAAGTCAGTTCTGTGTGCAGGTAAGTTGAAGTTAACTCCATTTCTTGTTGTTTGGCCATGTTGACTGTTGCCCGTTAATTTTAAATTAATAACATGCATGATGACTTTATGAATGTAAAGAGATGTGATGGTGAGTATATTGTGTTGTTTGTAAGCTTCTGTACAGCTATTTTGTGGTGCAATATCAGGCATCAGTCTTATTGCTCGTTTCTGTAGAACGAGTACTCCCTGGAGGTTGTTATTTGAAGATGCCACCCAAATTATTATTCCATATCAGACTCTACTTTCAAACAGTGCGTAATAAACTGTTGAGGTGGCTTCTAGAGTACTTACAGATTTTATCCTTCTTAGGGCAAACAATGCTGTGCTGAGCTGATGACACATATGATCTGTGTGAACATTCCAGGAGAGACGATCATCTAGTATTAGTCCAAGGTGTTTCATGTATTGAAAAATTTGAATGTCATTTGGGATTGTTATTTTATTTTTGTTTTCTCCAAATATAATGTGTTGAGTTTTTGTTTGACGAAAAACCAAGTCATTTTCAATGCAATATTGATTAGCCATTATTACAGCTATATATGTATTAGTTTCAAGGAGCTCAGTTGATTTGTGAGAGGTAGTCAGAACAATGTCATCTGCATACATGACTGGATAACAATGTAGTTAGGTAAGTCACTAGTAAACAAAATAAATAAAACGGGGCCCAATACAGAACCTTGTGGAACGCTTTGAGTCACAGCTAGTGGCAATGACACTGCCGTTCTTATTATTCCATTGATTTTCTGTTTTATTGTTACTACCGGTTTTAGTTCATTTAAATAGCTCTTGAGCCACTGCATTGTCATCTCCTTGATACCTAAGGAACTTAATTTAGCTAGAATTAAATTATGATCCAAGCAATCAAAAGCCTTACTCATATCAAGGAAAGTACTGGTGGCATTTTTCCCTTCTTCTGTGTTATTTATTATGTGTTCTACTAAATCAGTAAGTGCTGTTGTGGTGGATCGTTCAGCTAGAAAATCATGTTGCCTTTCAGTAAGAAGGTTGTTAGTTATTAGGTGATTTAGTAGCCTTTTCAGTGTAATTTTCTCTAAGATTTTAGAAAATGTTGATACAAGGGATATAGGCCTAAATGTTGTAGTTCATACTTGTTACCTTTTTTATGTTAAGGATAGCCTTTAGACGTTTTCATTTTGGAAGGGAAAACTCCTTCCCTTCCAAGGGTCAAGGATTTGTTAATTAAGTTACTTAGTGGATGGCACAGTTCTTCATTATATATTTTTGATGAGGCTTCATCCATTCCTGCTGAAGAAGAAGGTTTAAGAGATTGAATAATTTTGAGCACCTCATCCGAATTTGTCAAATGAAAATTAGTTAGTAGGCAGTCAGTTTTGTCTGACTGTTGTTTTTTTAGGATTTCTTCAGCAGTCGATGTAAAGTATTCATTTAATAGTCTTGCTACATGGTCAATATTGCTTACAATGTCATCCCCTATGTTCAGCTGCCATGTACTACTGATGTCTGACTCTTTTTTGGGTGCCCGCTTGCTGTTGATTACTTCCCATACAGCTTTTGTTTTGTTGTTATTTTTGTTGATATGGTTTTCGTTTGCCTTTCTTCTGAGGTCTCTTAGCTTTAAATCATAGGCTTTCTTTTTTTGGATAAAGTCTAATCTATTCTCTGGATTGTTGTTTTGATGTTACTTGTCTTGTGCTTTCATAAAGACTATTTTTGCTTCTTCAGCTTCATGGTAATGGATGTTTTTAAGTTTAATTTTTTTAGGTTTGCATCTCGATGTTTTTAAAGGGCAAGTTGTGTTGAGAGCGGATGTAAACGTGTCAATGGATTCTGAATAAGCTTCTTCAGCTTGAGGTTCTAAATAAATTTTTTCCCAAGTTTGTAGTGCAAGTAAACCTTTTAGACTTAAAAGGTTTTTTGTTTAGTTGTCTTCTTGTTGATATTGTTTGGTTTTTTGCTG
>JAQJVL010009755.1:0-14899 GCA_035578905.1 Stictocephala bisonia | reverse complement strand
AGCAAAAGCTACAAGTGTGCCAAATTTCAAGTTTCTAGCTCATCTGGAAGTGGGTTAGAATTTGTATACGTGAGTGAGTGAGTGAGTGAGTGAGTCAGTGAGTTACACATGCGGCTTTATAGATATTAGATTCACAGAAAGTGTGATATTAGATTCACAGAATAGATATTTCATTCAAAAGTCTTCTACAAAAAGAGTCTTGGGATCATGTTTTCGATGCTAAAGGTGTGGATGAAAAATGTTCAGCTTTTTTGTCTATATTATCATATTATATGGATTTTGTTGCTCCTACAAAAAAGGTGAAGTGTAGGGATAGTAAATCACAAAGAAAAATAGTTTTGATTAGTCATTGCTGGATCTTCAAAAAAAGGTGGTAATGATGCATTCTCTGTCTAAAGATTTGGATTCTTCTCACCCTCTTCGTAAGTCGTTTCGTAACCTAAAAAAGCAATTCCGAAAAGGTGTACAAGCTGCTAGAGCTGATTCTGTATTGAAACATGTGAAAAATTCTAAGAGTACAAGCAAGGCCATCTGGAGAGTTATCAATGATATTCTCCCACACAAGAATCGCAAATCCTTCGTTGATGTGAGAATAAAAGGGGAGGACAACACCTTAATCAAGGATCCACAGGTTGTTTCGGAGAAATTTTGCTCCTACTTTTCAAGGGTTCGTACAGGACTTGCATCTTCTCAACCCAATTTACCACAGGGGAACCTATCTAAGAAAGGAGACATTATAAAGTCGTTGTTTTTAACCCCAACTGACGTAACAGAAATCGTTTCTGTCATTAGATCATTGAAGTCAAGCCATTCATCAGGTTTTGATGGGATTTCTTCCATTCTTCTTAAGGATGTCGCTGAAGAGCTTGCAATTCCTATTGTTCACATAGCAAACTTCTCCTTTGAATGTGGAGAATTCCCCGCCCCTCTCAAACATGCTATAGTTAAGCCACTTCTAAAAAACGGAAGTCCCTTTGACGTTCAGAACTATAGACCCATTTCCATTCTGTCCACACTTTCTAAGGTTCTGGAAAAGTTGTTCTTCGCAAGATTGTCTTCTTTCTTAGTTTCCAATAATATTATCTTCGAAGGACAATATGGGTTTCAACAAAATAAATCGACGTTGGATGCTATGTTTGACTTCATTTCAAATGTCTCTTCATCATTAGATGATAATAACTATTGCTTTGCGTTATTCCTGGATCTCTGTAAAGCTTTTGATGTGGTTAATCACAAAATCCTTCTTCGGAAACTAGAAACAATGGGCCTAAGAGGTAATGCATTAAAGTGGATTTCGTCTTTCTTGACAAATAGGTATGAAACTGTGGAAGTACCATATGTGGACAGTTCTGGATGTCTTCGTTATCAAAAATCATCTAAATCAGAAGTCAAGGCTGGGGTCCCACAAGGCTCAGTCCTTGGTCCCATCTTATTTTTATTGTTCATTATTGATATGCCATCTTGTATATGTAAAGGAAATGTGTGCTTATTTGCTGACGACACTTCTTACAGCTTGTCTAACAGATGTCGTGAACAGTTAGAAATTGACACGTTTATTGAAGGCAGCTGCTTGTTGCAATGGCTGATGGATAATCAACTGAATCTCAACGTTGAAAAAACAAAATTTTTAGATTTTCAGATAAGGGACGACTCATCAACAAGCACTATTATCATTGGGGACTCAGAGATTGGGTCATCTCAGCAAACTGAATTCTTAGGATTAGTTGTTGATAATAATCTCAACTATCGGTACCACTTGGATAAAGTTTGTGGTAAGCTTAGTAGTGGGCTTTTCGTTTTGCGCAGGCTGTCTAAATTTGCAAACAGGGATATAATGTTTTCAGCTTATTATGGATGTTTTTATCCTCATCTTACATATGGTCTTCCAATATGGGGAGCCGAGACCTCAACAACACAGCATGTATTTCGTTTGCAAAAAAAGGCACTTAGATTGATGTTGGGTATCAGAGGATTGGAGTCATGCAGAGGAAAGTTTCGATCCAATAAACTGTTGACATTTCCGTCGTTGTATATTTTGGAGTGTTTGTCATTTCTAAAGAAAAACTTCCAATACTTAAGCCCTCAATCAAAATCTTCTAACTACAACATCAGGCGCCCTGATATCCTCCCAATTCCAAAACATAGAACAACTTTTTATGAGAAACAAACGAAATTTTCTGCTATCAAGTTATACAATCGCCTGCCATCTCATGTTAGGCTAGAACCAGATTTACAGCAATTTAGAAGGAAGTTAAAAACCTTTCTTATTGATAAAGAATATTATTCGGTTAATTGCTTTTTAAATGATAAAGAGCTAAGATAGTTGGTAGGTGTTAGTGTAAGAGCTCTAGTTTAGTTTGTGCTAATGTGCACATGTGTGTATATATATATATATATTGTATAATTGACCTTTGTCATGCATATCATTCTAAACGACAATATATATTTTGACTTTGACTTTAGAAATTAAAAACATTTTTTAGTATTTTAAACCCAAATGTATTATTTTTTTAGACTGACGGTGGTGATATCCTAAGAATTATTGTATGTTCACGTCTAGGTTTGGTTGTGAATTCCTCAAGATATTTGGTACCATTATTTGTTAAAATTTTTCATTGGAATTGATAGGTACATATTACTAAATAAAAGCCTTGGAAAAAAGCCTCTAGTTTATAGCACATTGGTGTTAAATTTAACTGTACAAATTGTATTGTTCTGTTATTGACTTAATTGTGTCTGCTCAGATACCCTCGGATTACGATGACAAAGCCATTATAAAGGTGGTTGTTAAACGCTTGGAAGAAGAGCAAATTGACTTCTCTGAACAAACTGCTACACTAAAAGAGGAGAGTTGTGGTCAGGTATGGACGTTAATTGATATGTAAATAAAACATCATGTTTTGCTGTTTTTTTTTTTTTTATATAGATCTACAAATGATTATCAGCATGATGGTGCAACACCACATTTTTCCGTAGCAGCTAGAAATTATTTTATTTATTTATTATTTTATTTTTTATTCTTCTCCGCCGGTCCTCAAATATAGGTGAATATGGATTTCGAATGAGTGTAGATGAGCGAATGAAGTCGTTGTAACAAACTAAGGCAGACTATTCCTCAGAATGTGTCATTAATTAATAGTCCAATGACAAATGAACAGACAGTGGTTATCAGCTGATCCCTTTCAAAATATTACTTGATTGGACTTCACAGACTAGTTCCTATGGGGCCACGTGTAAGACGATGGTATATGCACAGAGAGTTGGTAGCCACCAGGTAAGAGTTGATTTTTAAAAGCTGTAATGCAGTAGAAACTGTACAAAGTGATCCAAAAACAGTATAGTATGGAAATCAACAGAAATTATACTTTGTTAAAGAGGAAATTTTAAACAATTTAACATAATTTGTAGTACTTCAAACCTAAAGGTAACATTTTTTTTAGACTAGGGTCAGATATCTAAAGAACTACTGTAGTTACAAGTCTGGTACCAGTTTGGTCGTGAATTCCTGAAGATATATTTGGTACCATTATTTATTTTAATGTTTCATTGAAATAAAATAGGTATATCTTACTAAAGCAAAGCCTTGGAAAAAAGCCTCTAGTTTACAGCAAACAGATGTTATTAATTTTGTAATGAAAAGTATGGTTAAAATCTTGAAATGTCACTTCAATTTAACTCAGATGAGATGCTTGAAATGGCTATTATCTACTTCGTGAAAAAAAGCCTAAATTCAAAACAGCATCTTACATTTTGTAAGATTTCAGGCGTGATAAAGTGGCAGGCATCTTCGACTCTTGCCTTAATTCATCGAGGTTTGTGGACTTGCTGTCATAAAGTTTACTTGAAAAAATCGAGAGGTGAAAGGTCAGGTGAAGGTGCCAATCTACCAAAGCATCATGTTGACCTATCCAACTGTCCAGAAACGTTTGATCTACGAATGTTCAGACAAGCACAATGTAATGTGGTGGAGCACCATCTTGTTGAAATACAGGCTGGTTAGTATCTTGTTTAGAACAATGCTGTTTTGTAACATGTCTGAATATTTCACTCCAGTTAAATTGGAAAGGCCCAACAAGTGAATTTCTCAAAATGCCTGCTCATATATTTAATTTTTGTAGCTGTTGCTACAACCATTTAGTGGGGGTGAAAATTTGCCCAAAAATAACAGTTGTGCTTATTGACTGCTCCATGCAAAGAGAATGATGCTTCATCACTAAAACATATATGGAATATTAAGTGATTATTCTCTTCAATCTTCTGCAACATTTTCTCACTAAACTAAAGTCTTCGGTCATGATCGTCTTCAATTAATTCATGAATCAGTTGTACTTTATATGGGTGGAATTTTTGACGATTTATCACCAAGTACAGTATCTTTTGAAATTCCAATATCAAGGGCAGTGGAGCGCTATGATTCATGTGGCTTTGTGGCATGATTTGCTAAAACTTGAATTTTAACCTCTTCTATCGCAATGGCGGGCACCCTGATTGTTAAGCATCTTTGACACTAAAAATTGTTGAAAATTTGTTAACTAAATGCCTAATGTGTATTGGTCTATCCGGATAGGCAGTATTGAATAAACAAACAGCTTCATAAAAATCTCTCCTAGCTTTATCATAAAACAATATCATTTCTAATTTATCTTCATTTGACCGAGGCGTTTTTGTTACACATGAACAAAAGATGAAATATAACAGAGTAGCTGAACTGAATGTGTTTCACGTACTATCAGGTAACGAATAAGAGATAACATCAAAAAACAAGCCATTGGTATTCCCAGGCTGCCGTACTGGACTTTGGTCAGACAAAACAAAACCAAATAAACGCTTTGTTATTCATGGTTGTTGGTGTTTGTTGATTCTTTTCATAACTTGTTTTTCGATTCTATGTTATAAGTTGTCAAAATTAACTGGTGGGTGAATGTTTTATCTGCCTTATGATAACTTTAAATGCAACTTAAATTGCAGGGGTTTTGTGAAACAATTTGAAATTGAATTAGTCACCAAATTTGATAGAGTAACATTAGAGAACCCTAGTTTATGTCATTCTTTTTATAATGCCATTAAAATAAGATATCATGTGACAAAGGTTCCTATTTAAATATGTTGACAACTCCAAAATACTCAATTTTTAGAGGTGGGGAGTAAATTGTTAAATTGACGTGCTGTACGTTTATGGGTGGGCGGGTAGGTCACCACTACTTTACGTGTATGGGTGGGTCATCACCACTGTACGTGTATAGGTGGGCGGGTGGGTCAACACTACTGTACATTTATGGGTGGGTGGGTGTGTACGTATGATCCAGGTTAGGTTAGGTTAGGTTAGCCACCCTGATTTTCCTATCCTACAAACTTCATGTTTCTAATATACATTAGAATTTCGGTTATCTGAGCCCCGATCAATAGAGCCTCTGGGTTAACCCGTTCACTGTGTCACAAGATCCCGGGGTCTCGGCTTACATTCATATGGTGATGAAATTTGCATTTTTTATTCCTTATATGCTTTTGTGATATTTTTTGTTGTAATTAACGCATTGTTGCAGGAGTTGAACTCTATGGAAGCATATTTCTTTGTGAATTTGATAGTAACCTAAATCTTACATGAGATCTATAGCTTACGTGCCGCACCAGAGTAATGATGGTATTAGTCATATTTGGTACAAGCCCTGTAGACCTCATCGATCACATGGCAGACTAAACGTCAATATTAGCAAACAGATTTTTAGCTGTTGTTTGAAAAGGCGGGAGAGTTGTCACACGTGGTTGCTGAGTCGTCTGTTATTAACAACATAACCTCAATTTCTCAGCTTTATTTCCACACAGTGTATTAGTGACTTGAAGTAGATTGATAGCAATTATTTTCCACTGTGTATATATTAGTATGTAACAGTTGAGTATATAATATTATTTAGTAATGTTGTATGATATGTAGTTTTGTTTATGAGTGTTTGTAATATTTAGTTTCTTTGTCTAGAGTATAATTAATTACAGTACTTCCATATATGTGAAACGAGATCCTGAGGTCTCGTGCTTATATGCTATATACACACCCTGCATAGCACTTATGATGTCAGAAACTTGATAGTTCCAAAACAATAACCTAGAGTGCTCTATTTTCAATTGATGGCGTGATATTGTGCGCAGAACTTCTGTTGTGCAACGAGATCTCAGGATGTCGTCCTGCACTGAATTGATGGTATGCAACGAGATCGCGTGACGCATAGGATGAATTGGCGAGAAATTGTAACAACGCAGTGAACGTGTTAATCGAACTAGTCATCAAAAGTTGAAAAATAAACATAAATCTGTTAATGAAAGGACAACTACAGCACATCACATCATATAATCAGTCTCTCTATTGGCTGCTGGTGCTAGGTTAGGGCGATGCAGAGCTGTCACGTGACAATAAAGACATAAAGACATTTATTTATCCTTCGGCAAGTCACATAACCAGCAATAGACATCGTCAATATTAAAAACTAATAGTTGACTAATATGTCATAATAAGTAGTGTTTAAAAAAACTTAATCCTATTAAGTAATAGTAGTCACTAGACTATGAAATCTAGACTAAAGTGTTAAAATTTAATCTAAAATATTCTTCTAAGTTGTACAGTGGATTATTTACAAGCCATTCATGTAATCTCTTTGAAAATTTACAATGGGTTAAATTTTTCCAAGAAACTGGTAACTTATTGAAAAGCCTTATTCCTATGTTTTTATGATAGTTCATTGATTTTGAAAGTCTTAATCTGGGCAGCTCGATTCTTTCTTGGTTTCGTGTATTATGAGTATGTATTGTATTTCTCTGTGTATAAAGATGCAGATTTTTCTTTATTACCATTAATACATCAAAAATATACAAATTCACAACAGTTAAAATGCTTAATTGCCTAAAAAGAGGTCGACAGTGATCACGCGGATTAGAACCAGTTATAATTCGTATAGCTTTCTTTTGTACAATAAGAACCTGTTGAATGCCTGTTCCATTACCCCACACAATTAAACAATATCTTATAATACTTTCAAAGAATGCAAAATAGGCCATTCTTAAATATTTTGAAGACACTTTATTTTTAAGATTTGCAAGTAAATAAATTACTCTAGACAATCTCTTACAAATATAGGCTATATGAGTTCTCCATGATAGATTAGAATCAATATTTATACCTAAAAGCTTCACTGTACTTAGCGGATCTAAAAGATCTCCTGTTTTTAAGGTTACCAACAGATGCTGCGTTTTTTCTTTATTTAGAAAAAGGCCATTAGTTTCAAACCAATGAGTTGCCTCTAACAATGTGTTCTCTGAAATTGTTTTTAGGTGATCCACATCCTTATGATAAGATAACAATGTTGTATCATCCGCATATATTGTAGAGTAACAGGACAAGTTGTTGCTTAGGTCATTAATTAGAACTAGAAAGAGTATAGGCCCTAAAACAGACCCTTGAGGTACTCCTAACTTAAATTCTAAAACTTCAGAAAAACTGCCATTGTGGTCGACCAATTGCTTACGCTCTGAAAGATATGACTTCAAAATTTCCAAGTCTTTGCCATAGAAACCATAATACTCCAACTTACTCAATAAAATGACATGGTTGACTGTGTCAAAAGCTTTACTCAGGTCACATAAGGTGACCTGGGCAGCATTTTTACTCTCTAAGGTCAGTAAAAGTTGATTAATTAAGCTATCAATGGCATGTGTAGTTGATCTACCGGGACGATAACCATACTGACTATCATTAAACAAACCAGAAGATTCAAAATATTTACAAATTTGTACTTTAAGAATTTTTTCTAAGACTTTTCCTATAACTGGGATACAAGAGATCGGACGGTAACTACTGGGTATTTCTGGATTACCCTTTTTAAAGATAGGTACCACTCTAGAAAACTTTAAACTATTTGGAAAAACACCATCATTTATACATCTATTAAAACAATAAGTTAATGGTTCAATAATTACCGAGGCAACTTTTTTTATTAAGTCACTGGAGAGTCCATAGACATCCCTGGATGAAGAATTTTTTAATGACATTATTATGTTCCACACCTCATTTGAGCTAACTGGTGAAAAGACACAACACGAATTGGCTGACACCAAATTTAAATTTTTAAGACACTGCACTGCACTCTCCGGGGAAGCTTTGACTTTTGAACTTATATCTTCTACAGCAGTGATGAAATAGTTGTTGAAGTCATCAGGCTGGATGCTGCTACCAAAATTGTTGACTGGATTGCTTTTAGCTGTTTTATTTATGATACTCCATGCCGCCTTACATTTGTTGGAAGAATGTTCAATTATTTCTTCATTTTTCTGTATTTTAGCCTCTCGCAGTGCAAGTCTATAGTGTCTTTTCAGGTTCTTAAATAATAACAATAGCTGGTCATTGTTATATTTATTACACATGTCTTTACAGAGTAGTATTTGGTTCCTCATTGCTGCTAGCCTCGGTGAATACCAACCAGTTGAAACAGAACCTTTTTTAAATCTCAAATTAGCTGTACTTTCCTTTAATTTTTTAGCCTTCTTGAGCGGAAAACTAGTCTTGAATAAAGTCAAAAATCGTTCGAAAAAATGTTCAAAGCAGTTACTAGCTGTTAAATTAGGTGAAAAAGACTGGCACCACTGTTCCTCTTTGAGGAGTTGCATAAAGTAACTTATGTTCTTAGGAGTAATTAATCTAACGGTTTTTAATTGACTATCATGTGTGCAAGAAATAGGCTTACTCACAGAAAACTCAAAATGTAAAGCATCATGATCAGATAAAGATGGTTTTCTGACTTCTGTAATATATTCATGTGGTTTCAAATTGGTCATTATGTTATCCAGGCATGAATTGCCACGCGTAGGCTTGTTGTTTGTGCAATATATGTCATACTGCCTTAATACATTGAGAAATCTTTCTACAGTAGCTTTATTAGTAGTTACGTCAAATTGAGCATTCACATCTCCACATAAAATTAGCTTGCACTTTAATCGAAAGAGAAAGATTAAAAGTTTCTCCAATGACTGAAGAAATATTTCAGTACTACCATCTGGTGATCTATAGAGGGACACCACGATCAGATTTAATTCCGTCAGTTCTACACCAGTAACTTCAAAATGGAGTTCATTACAGAAATTCTTCAGGTCAATTTCCTTTAAAATAATTTTATTAGCGACATATATGCTTACACCTCCTCGAATATGAACACTGCGACAAAAACTGCTGCCCAGAGAAAAGCCTTCAGGTACCCATAGTTCAATTTCATCTGTATTTAGCCAATGTTCTGAACCCTGGCTTAGACATATAAATGATACTGAACCCTGCTACAAATTCTAGGTATATTTTTCCACCCAAAAGCATTCATTCATGACAAATCACCACCTGACACCATCTGCTTAGTTGACTCTGATCTAGCAGTAATAACGTTGTTTAAGTATGTTGACTTTCGTGATTTTACAATACAGTATTAGATATATTTCCTTAATTATTGTTGTTACTGTTTTTGGTCAATACTTTATTCCAGTGTTTTTAAATAAGTGGTATATATTGCCAGTTGTTTATCTTATAATGAAATTGAAGTGATGAATCAATGAGTGTTTTTATCATCAATGTGTATAACAAATGTGGTATTGATATGATAGCAAATTGCCTTACACAATGGGATAAATTTGATAATTTCGTTTGGTAAACGGACTGAGTGGTACCCTGCACTTAAAACCAATTGGTGAATACGGACCGTAGATGGACGAAATATGAAAGGTAGGATGAAACAATTATACTGGGAATCAATTAACATGAAGCAAGTGATGCTCTGCTTTTTTTGTCAACAAATATAACGTTAGAAGAAATTTCCCATCCATAATGTTGACTATGGACATTACATTAGATCTTTACCATTAAATTCTATTATTGCAGTTACCGACTGTTGTAGAGTTTTAGAATGGAATATTTATTCCCAACTTCCTGTCATCCTGTGGTAATACAGCTTTTAAAAGACGTAACCTGATATTCCTTACTTTCTTATAGGATCGTAACTAAATTTACAGTATTTTGTGTTTTTTCTTAGAATAAACTGTTTTGTTCTTTTTCATGGCTTTTATTATTTTTACCATAACCTCCGTACTACCCGAGTTTTTACGTATCTGAGGTGGTTTCAGTCGCAATTACCTCAAATAAGCAAGGTCTACCGTACTAAAATTTGATAGTCATATCAGTTTTAAGGCAATATTTGAGGTTATGAAGAGGTGTCGTAGCTGACTGATATAGATTAACACTGCGACCCATCCTCGTAAACTCATTATTGGGCCCATCGAAGGTGGGTGCGAAGGCATCAGACTTAGGAGGACACAGATTAAACAACACAAGTTACAGTCAAAATGTAGTTTTAATTAAAAAGAAAAATTTTAAAATTTGAATGATTAAAAACATTGAAAATAGAAAATTGGGCTGTTGCCAGTTTCAGGGCTAATATACTGTTGTATTAAGCCTAACAAAACACTAAATAAAATTTGTCAAGGAAAATATAAATAAACTGTGAAAATAAATAATAACAATAAACGGCATAACAAATAACAACATACAAATACATGATTAAATAATAACAGAAGAACACGCAACATATAACTAAAAGATAACAAATTAATTAACAACTAAATAACAATGAGGGGTAGCATAAATTTTGTAACGAATTTAGTATAAATACTGCTCAGTTCATTTTTGTACTAAAATTTAGCTAAAAACATGCTCTATGAAATAAATAAATAAATACTAGGTTTATTGAAATATGTATTGCCATACAAATTGTTATATTCAAAATAGTATATTGGGGAGATAGGACATCAGCAAACTTACCTTAGAAGACAATTTCACTAACATCAGAGTAGAAGTAACAAACACAAAATAAACATACTGGCATTGAAAATTTGTGAGATTATGTGTTTATTTTGTGTTTGTTACTACTACTCTGGTGTTAGTGAACTTGTCTTCTAAGGTAAGTTTCCTGATGTCCTATCTCTCCAAAATACTAATTCCTGGCCTAGTGCCCTTTAAACTAACCTTATATTCAAAATAATAACCTGTCAGGTTATAACATATTTAAATATTTTATGATCTATTTTGGCCTTATATAATACACTGATATTTCACTTTATATTATATAAAATAGCTAATTACTCTTTCTATTACACATCGATCAATATATAAACAGTCTAAAACACATAATAACATAATAAATAAATGTCTATGGTCGAATATTTACAAACAATTAGCAATCTGAAAACGGCAAACTTCTATTCAAAATCATCAGGTTCATGTCAAGTAATCGATTAGCTGTGCATATCACTGTAATCAGCAACTACAGTAGTCTCTCTTTGTAACGATTCCCTATATAATGTTAATTCCCCTATAACGATGAAAATAGTAAAGGTTGTTTGGTTCGTTATTAGGACAATTTATTTATTCTTTCTCTACACCGATATCATTCTCTCTTTATAATGAATACATTTAAGTTATGAAACACCACCATTTTGTAACGAATAAAGCTTTCAAAGTTTGGTTTGTGGCATTCTTCTTTTCTTGACCAATCCTTCAAAATAAAGTGCATATCAAGCTATATACATAGCTGCATATCACCCTGTATACAGACTTAATTCATTTATAACCGTTTTGATCAAATTTTAAAATTACAATAGGTTATTTAGTGCAGCATTATTATTACAGTAAGCATTTTTGTCTCTATCTGTTTAACGATCTATCCTTATAAGGATGAAAATTCCTGGTACTTTGTATATTGTTATAGAGATACGACTGTAATTTAGATTCCATTAAGACACAAAACATCGTTGTAGCTTTTATGGTGTGAAATATAACAAAATTGTTTGTGCATGCGTCTCAACATCTGAAATTAGGCGTTAGCCACTTCAGTAGCACATTTCAACGCTTGAAATAAGGCGTTCGCCATTTTGATAGTCAACCATTTTACAATGACACCTCGAGAACAACTCCATCATTAGTAAATATTTAAGTAAACAAAAAAATATTAAATTAAAAATTAAATATACATTTTCTCTTGAAGCAGATCACCCTGCCCCAAGATTCCCTAAAACAATTCCAAATTCAGTGTTCACTGTAACAACACTTAAAACACTAGTAACAGGTCAAGGAAAAAGGTCCAGAGAGCGGAGAAAAAAATATGGTGTAAGGTCACCTGCATGCTGAAGATTTCAGCATGGAGGAAAAGAAGTAACTGCACCAAGGAAGGAGGACATTGGAGGCTGCTCCGTCTTGGCCACAAAGAAGGCCAAGCCCCAGCCTCCAGGCAACATCAAGGTGGAATGGCAATGCAAGTGATGATTTGCCTCTCTTCCCGGACCCTGGAGCCGAGAAACTGGAATGACCCGCTCAGAGTTTGTTCAGCACAACACAAAAGAGAGAAAAAAAAAAGAAATCTTCACACAGAAATAAAAATTACAAAAAAGATAGGATAAATAACAAAAAATTGAAGTTAAAAAATGTTAAGCAAAGTTTTACCAGTAAAATTAAAAAATAATCAAGCAGTGTCTAATCTGCGTTACAGTGGTATTGACCCACCCGCCTTCCCATACACGTTACAGTGGTATTGACCACCCGCCCGCTCATACACCTACAGAGGTATTGACCCACCCGCAAGCCCATACACGTACAGTGGTATTGACCTACCCGCAAGCCCATACATGTTACAGTGGTGTGTGTCTGTGTGTGGTTTTTTTAATTTTTGACTTACCTTATGCAATAGATCTACAAAATCAGGCAATCCTTCAAATCTGTCTTTGTCATATATGAAGTCATTTCTGTCTTCCATGTAGTCTAAGTCATTCCATTGAGTGTCCTTAACAAAGAAATAAATTCCTACACGCATGATGTGTTTTAAGCTGTTGAAGTGCAAGAACTGAGCTACATATTGTGCAGAAAAATATAATAAAGCACAATAAAAAAAATTTTCAAAACTGGATATTATAATACAAATACGGAGAAACATGTAACGTCAGGCAAATACTTGAAAATAACTCGTAGGTGTATTTCCTGTGCATTATGAAACAAAATTTTGCAAAATTAAGTAATGGGAACATAATAAAAGGTACAAGAGTAATATAGTTAAATTTTTAAATATAAACTACCACGCAAAATCATCAGATATTATACCATTTAAGAATTAAATGGTATTATTATACCATTTAAGTAAATTGGACACTATGTGTCTCAGAACTGGTACAGGTTGCCTTAACTTGATAGGAAATACTAATACATAAAAGGCAATAAACTTGATTTGATCAAAACCAAGATAATTTTGTAGGATATCATTTTATCCTCCAAACTACTGTAATAATAGTGCCTGTCTTACGTTTTTGTGCTGAGTTTTTTCAACTATACTATTTATTTACAAAACATGTTAGAATCCGTTGTAATCCACTATTAACAACTTACATCAAGTCTTAACGACCTTCTAGGAAAAGACTCCTCGTACAAGCAAGTATATAGGGTTGACTAATTTTGTGTTACAACTAAACTAATAACAATACATTATTTATCCATACCGTTCATTTGTGTACACCCGGCCACCCATATACGTACAGTGGTATTGACCCACTCGCCCACTCATACACATACAGTGGTATTATCAATACCACCGTACGTGTATGGGTGGGCGGGTGGGTCAATACCACTGTATGTGTATGGGTGGCCGGGTGTTTTAGTACCACTGTATGTGTACGGGTGGGCGTATGGGCCAATACCACTGTACGTATATGGGTAGGCGGGTGGATCAATACCAACTGTACATGTATGGGTAGGCGGGTGGGTCAATACCATAGTACGTGTATGGTATGGCGGGTGGGTCAATACCACTGTACGTATACGGGTGGGCGAGTGTGTCAATACCACGGTACGTGTATGGGTGGGCGGGTGGCTCAATACCACTGTATGTGTAATTCAGATTGTGCTGAGATTGTAACAATTTTTGTGCTGAGTTTTTTCAACGATACTATTTATTTACAAAACTTGTTAGAATCCGTTGTAATCCACTATTTGATGTGACAAAATTATAACAACTGGATGAAAGTAGTCTTTAAATTTCCCTATCAGCCTTTTACGTTTTTAACCACTGTTTGGTGTACTGTTGCTTGTTTAAATCTTTGTTTGGCCTTAGGTTGTAGATAACTACTCTCATGGTTACTTTGTTCATTTTTATTATACATAGGATCATTATATACACTATTATCAGAATAAAATCACTCAAATAATCAATCGTTTTCACCTAATAAACCGCCCTTTTCCAAGTTCCCGAAATCCACTAAGAGACCTTATTTTCGAGATGCTACTACCAAACATAAACAACAAACAGACAACAGCTGTCCAATGAAATCGAAATCATTCTGATGATACAATAAAAAAGTCTACTCAATTGTGTGTAGCACTGTACACATGCCAACCGAAAACGACTACAGTCATTTACAGCAGTCGAGAGGTTAAACACAGATATAACACTTTACTTTTCCACTGAAAACTATACATTACTGCTTGAAAAACCCCTCATTATGGAACCTAGGTTGTAAAACCACCTATGCAGGTGTCTTAGTGCAAACAACTTTAAAATTAAACAACCCCTCCTATTGCAACCTTACAATGTTATTGGAGAGTTTTTGGATGGTGCAGACTTTTGGTCAATTTGCTTAAATTGTATTATATATTAAAGATTAAGTTACTGTTTTGTCAAACATTATACTTTAATATATTATAGTGTGTATATTATATATATCTATATATTATTAATAATGTTGTTATGTATAACATTGTAAAATTTATTATATTTAACTAATTCATTTGTATTTTGGTGCACAAAGAGTAAGAATGATTTGAATGGCTACAATTTACACA
>JAQJVL010009754.1:0-14910 GCA_035578905.1 Stictocephala bisonia | reverse complement strand
CTGCTGTTAACTCGCTTCGATTTACAAAGCGGTGGGGTGTCAAATGATCGCACTGATATACACGTTTTATACTGCTGTTAACTCGCTTCGATTTACAAAGCGGTGGGGTGTCAAATGATCGCACTGATATACACGTTTTATACTGCTGTTAACTCGCTTCGATTTACAAAGCGGTGGGGTGTCAAATGATCGCACTGATATACACGTTTTATACTGCTGTTAACTCGCTTCGATTTACAAAGCGGTGGGGTGTCAAATGATCGCACTGATATACACGTTTTATACTGCTGTTAACTCGCTTCGATTTACAAAGCGGTGGGGTGACAAATGATCGCACTGATATACACGTTTTATACTGCTGTTAACTCGCTTCCATTTACAAAGCGGTGGGGTGTCAAATGATCGCACTGATATACACGTTTTATACTGCTGTTAACTCGCTTCGATTTACAAAGCGGTGGGGTGTCAAATGATCGCACTGATATACACGTTTTATACTGCTGTTAACTCACTTCGATTTACAAAGCGGTGGGGTGTCAAATGATCGCACTGATATACACGTTTTATACTGCTGTTAACTCGCTTCGATTTACAAAGCGGTGGGGTGTCAAATGATCGCACTGATATACACGTTTTATACTGCTGTTAACTCGCTTCCATTTACAAAGCGGTGGGGTGTCAAATGATCGCACTGATATACACGTCTTAATTAATATTATTTTTCACGTTGATAATTTTATGGGCTAATAATGAATGTAGTTGAGTACCGCTCTTCTGCCAGGAGTATATCTACAGACTTGATACTCTTTTTAGAACAACTGAGGCATTCGGTTAGAAGGATTTCAGAGAGAGGAGGTCATTATACAATGTGTATTACGATGTCTGTAAAACTGACGACCGTTGTAAAATAAAAATCCTTGTACACAGAATACAATGTAGTAAGTACTGGAAATTCTAGTAAATAATCTAAGGATATGTAACATTCTACGAATAGATTTATTACAAAGAAAGGCTAATATCACTAACTTTTAAAATCCATAATGTTTTAACTAATGTTACAATGAAAAGTGAAATTAAAATAATTTACTGCCTGAATTATTGGTTTCTTCAACAGTTTTCAATATTTTAGTTACATCTATTCAGATAGGCTTAATATAACTTGTAAAAATATTAAAGAAAATATTTTGTCATTGGCTTATCACTGACAAAATACTGGGTAGTGCAATGAGCAAAATCGTTACAGTGTAAACATTTTTATTTCAAGGTGTTTTTCTGTTACAGCGAATACATTTCATCCAAAATTACACGAAAACTTATTTTACTTAATTTTATGAAAGTCTTCAAAACAATCTACACATAATCCTACCCTACGTCACATTTACCACATTGGGTTCGTACAGCAACTTTTTTAGCTTTACATACATCTCCGTTGTGTCATTATAACCCATTATCACTTCTCATTTGGATCCTGTAATTTGCTATATTTTGACCCAATCGGTTGACTCCGCCCATTGATCGATTGTATTCCCCAACTAATTTGGGTCTAGGAACCTGTATGAAATGTTGTTCAGATTTGAAAAACTCCTAACATTGCAAACTTGTTCCACAGTCAAACAATTTGATGCAATTGTAACCGCTGAGTTATCTTTCCACCTTACCATTATACCCCCATCATCTTTATATATTGTGCTTTCGTAATTTCGTTCATCTCTTTCATCATTGTAGCGAATTTCTGCTTGAGCAGTCAGTTGCCTTGCATTCAAATTATCGGTTGTACCACCAGTGTCCTCGTCTCCTGAGTCTTCGCCACTAAAAAGTTCTGGATCGGGTGGAGCAACGTAAAGGGGCCAGTCATTCGTCATCTTGTCCTAATGGACACGCAATGTTTGTAATGATCTGAATGGTGCAACATAACCTATTCCAGGGCTTACAGAAGTTCATATTAATTAGTCATATACGGTAATAGTTTCAAAAATACTATATTTATAAGTAATATTGTACTTACATTGTTTCAATGTGCATGATTATGCCACACTAAAGTCATTAGCAGATTCAGCAAGGTATATGTATTTTGGTAAGCAACAAATTCAACAGCCAACCACTTGGAAACAAAGTCTGGATAGTTTGGAAGAAAGACAGGTACCAACCACTTAAAAGCTTAAATCAAAATTCTCTCATACAAAACAAAAATTCCCTGCAAGTGTGTCCATATGGCAGTTAAAAGGGTTGGAACACGTAATGTGTGAGGCTCCACAATAAGTGTATATACTAACATGATACATAATTAATTGAAGACCTACCTGGAAATAGGAATGGGAATCCTTGGAGTTAGATCCAGTTTGGGAATGAAGGCCTGGATAAGCTAATGAGTGTTCCGAGCAGGAGTAATTACATTGGGTGTGAGTGTAAACATATGTTAAGGAAATTAAATATCATGAAAGCCACAAGATGTATCTGTATGTTATAAGATTACAGCAGAAAGAACATGCCGTATTAACTCACATGGCTGGTTTAATTGATATAGCTACAGTACAGAGTTCTTGTATGAGAGTAATTGTGCCTTTAACACTGAACCTGTCGCAGTTTACAAACCTGATGTTCGAGTGTTTACAATCGCTGCGCCTCGTTGGACATATACATATTGGTAAAAGGGAAATAACTATTCCATGATTGACTTTTACATCGCGATTTCCTGAAATCCCTTGAAAATAACTTCGCTGGGAGTTGATTTATTCCCACAAGGTTTAGTTGTTATTAGACCCCTGCAACTTCGAACGACAGTCCGTAGGTAATGCCTTCCGCCTCGGTAATGCCAGTCGGCAGTAAGTCTCGTTACATTCCTGACAACTCGGCCTTCGACCTTGGTCTGTGTTTACATTAATGTTAGTATCATGTTAAAAGATCATATGGTTTTCAAGCCAGTCTAAAATACGCAATGTTTACACCAGTATAATCATTATAAACGAAAACATTTGTTGTATGTAATAATAAAAATACTGTATAATTGGGCTGAACATTAAGTGACCTGCGTGTTATATTTAGTGCATGTATGGGTTTCAGCGGCAGAGGGGAATCGTTCCACCACTGAGCTGCCTTACTTCTGCCTTCAGTTATTCAAGTTCCACAACAGTATTTAGTTGAACAAAATAACTGTGTAAATGTAATTAATTTATATTTATTGTTTGCATTATTATTCATTATGTTATTGCTATAACTAATTATTATTCGAATTAAAAAAAAATAATTTAATAACTCTAACCTTGATTCGTTGGTGTTAATCAAACCAACCAATGGTCACTTCTGTTAATGAGTAATACAGGGCTTGCTATTGCGCTTCCAGCACGCGGCCTTCCGTCAACCTGGTTGCCATGATACTTTTTTAATTGAATTATATAGTGGGGGGAGAGTAGTTCTCTGTCTCACTTGCACCATTCAGTGCATCTCACTGGTACCATATATGAGCGACCTATGTTATAAAGATAGAAATTCATTGATATTTTAGGTTTAGTAGGGTGGAGTCCTGATAACTTATAAAATTTCTGAAACAATGTTTGAAAATATTTCCCACCGTCCTTGGCTTTTAATATAATTAAGCTACCTTACCTTCTTCCTGGCTCTAGAAATTTCGTTGCGACAGATCCACTTACGAGATTGACTATGTGGAAGACGAATAGCGTTATATGGGAATAAACAATAACTTATTGATATTGTCGAGCAATGTCAATAATACTGTATGGCAACACCCAAACGTCTTCAGGTAGCAGTTTGACTATTTGTCTCTATGTGAAAGACGAGTTGTTTCCTTCAATGTCTTTTGGAGAAGTAATTAGAGATTACACCAACCCCTATCAACAGCATCGTAGGTCATGTAAATTAACCCTAATGCCAAAAATGATGAACTGAGGAGAGAATCTTTTCAAAGCGTAGGTCTTTTAAACGCTGTTTAACTTACTTACGCAACATTAGTATATAATGAACAGTTAATTTTGTTTATTTCGATAGAATTAAGCAGTGCACATGATTTTAATGGCAGCAATAGTGATACCATTCAAATTATTGATTAATTCACATTAAATCTTGCCACAGGTGTTATAATAATAAGGTTACTAATATTTCAAATAAATAGTTATCATTGTTGCTGATTGGTGAGTTTTCGATAGACTGAATAGTAATTTTTAGTTTTTTGAATAATTTTTGTTTAAAATATTATTTTAGAAGGAATGCAGATCTAGCCATTTTAGAAGGAATGCAGATCTAGCCATTTTCCGACTGATTATACACTTATCGATCGTCTCAACCATACAGGATATAATACCTTTGTCAATCCATCTTACTGATACTTCCCTAGTGCGGTTCTTCACGGCTCCCTACCCACACTACACACACCTCACTTTGGTGGCCGCTCTAATTGGAACTACTAGTAAGGTGTAGTGCTGACCCCCGTCTATCTGGAGAGTTAACGCTGTGGAGATTGTAGCCAGTATACTCTGTTCTCACTGTCAGACGGTTGCTCTCGTTGTGGACACTGCTGGAGAAGTCTGCTCTCGTTGTAGACACTGCTGGAGAAGTCTGCTCTCGTTGTGGACACTGCTGGAGAAGTCTACTCTCGTTGAGGACACTGGTGGAGAAGTCTGCTCTCGTTAAGGACACTGCTGGAGAAGTCTGCTCTCGTTGAGGATACTGCTGGAGAAGTCTTCTCTCGTTATGGACACTGCTGGAGAAGTTTGCTCTCGTGGAGGATACTGTTGGAGAAGTCTGCTCTCGTGTACACAGCTGGAGAAGTCTGCTCTCGTTGTAGACACTGCTGGAGAAGTCTGCTCTCGTTGAGGATACTGCTGGAGAAGTCTGCTCTCGTTGTGGACATTGCTGGAGAAATCTGAGGTGTCCTTTTGGAATGGTTGCCAGGATTTGGTTCACTGGAAATCAGATCAATACAACGTGGTTCAGATTCAGTGCTAAACTGATGATCCCTTAAGGGGATTCGGCACTCCAAAATAAAATTTTTTTATTTGTGATTTTTAAATTATTTAAACATTTTTTTTGTGTTGTTAGTATACTAATTAGGTAAAAAATATAGTGATTGACTAAAATCTTTTTGTTTTTTTGACAAAAAAAGTTATTTTTTAAAAAAGTTAACGGTTTTTTAAAATTGATATTCTGTAAAAAGTACTCAACCAATTTTAATTTTTAGGGTCTTAAATTGAAGATAATAAAACCTATAAAAAATTCATGTATTTTCATAACTATAGCGTAAAGGGAAGTTGAACAAAATTGTATTTTTTTATTATTTTATGATATTTTATTTAATTTTTACAAGTTTTAATTAAAAAAATAACAATTTATTAACCAAATGGTTCCAAAATACATGAATATGTAGGAAATATCATCTATTGCACACACAAAAAATTTCATTCTTCTATGTCTTCCGGATATTTTGGAATATCCATTTATGTTCCTGAAAACACGAAAAATATTATTGGCGGATAAAAGCGACTAAAGTTAGGCATTACATAAATTATGTTTTTAATGTAATAATCATCTGCAGTTAGTTACCTTATAACATTGTAGGCTAGTTATGTTTGACATGATAGTATTTTAGTGCATATACAACTATGTTTAGTATTATTTTATTATTATTTTGAATTATTTTTTGTGGTATTTATAATCCTATAATGCATTTCCAATCCATAGCTTACCTCCCCACCTCTTTGAAACATTCTTCGAATTTCTTTTTGACAAAGAAACTTTACTGTTCTTTCTTCTACCCATTTCACTACATAAACTTCACTTACATAAACATTCACTACAACAGGTTGACAGTGACTGATAAACAAGCACTGCACTTGCAGTTAGCAAAACAAAAATAATAAAAAAATCAGCTGACATTACTTTTTTTACTGGTCAAAGATAAAAAAACTCTATTTATAAATTTTCCACATAAAAGATAAACAGTACAGACTATAATATTTTATGCATGAATATTGGTTGAGGTTTATTGCAATATTTTGAAATCCACTACAAATACTGTGCACCTTTCCAAGCAAAATGCCCATAACAAAGGTTGCAGCAACTTATAAAATTGTAAATTTCAAGGTGAAATTGTGCCTAATATAGCTTATTATTATATTTCATCTCTTCACAATTAGATAGAGAATCATATTATAGAAAAAAAAATTTTTGTAAAAAAAAATAATTTTTTTCCAATTATGGAGTGCCGAATCCCCTTAATTACCTTTAATAATTGGGATATTGATGATTTAGCAATTTTCGGTTAATCCTTTTCATATTCTTCTCCTTTATTTTTCTCCAGTATTCTTTCATTCTTTCAGATCTTTTTCTTGTTTGATCCGAAAACACCCGTATGCATGTTGACCTATTATCTTGTCTTATGTTGAATGTAATATCTCTGTCTTTTAGGTCTCTTTGTTTTTTCTGTTTTGTATATAATATCATCCATTGTTAGGCCAATTTCTTGTTTGTCCTCTTTTATTTCTTCTATCCAATTAGCCGTTGTTTTTGTCCAAACATTATTTTAACTATTATTTTTGTTATTCTCTCTTGGCATTTTTAAAATGTGTCTAAAGTAAGATATTCTTTTTTCTCATATATCTGTTATTGGTTCTTATTAATTAATAATTTTAAAAATAGAGTCTCCATTTAAGTTACATCTATAATCTGAAATTGTTTAATTATATGTTTAGATTTTCGGATTTTGCATTATGTGCTAGAATAAAAATGTTATTACAAGCTATTCTAAGGGAGAGTCCAGGGTTCGTGGTGAGTTCATAATTAATGAGACATCGATTGTGTTCTGGTCATGCAAGCGGAGGGCGAGGCCGGGTGTTGGCCCTTCCTCCACCCCCAACTATTTACTCCTCGCTAAATGTAGCAGACACTCTTCCTTCAGGTACAACATTCCAATTACGTATATATCTGAACAAAGAAGGATCAATTAGTCCCATTAATTATTATTATTTTTTATTAGGACATTACTATATTTTATTTTTATTTTATTTTATTTTATTTTATTTTATTTTATTTTATTTTATTTTATTTTATTTTATTTTATTTTATTTTATTTTATTTTATTTTATTTTATTTTATTTTATTTTATTTTATTTTATTTTATTTTATTTTATTTTATTTTATTTTATTTTATTTTATTTTATTTTATTTATTTCAACGGCAATGCCATTACATACATAAATTTGATGACAGAAAAAAAAACAACAATAATACAATAATACAAGAAAGACATAGTGGTACAATTAAGTAGACAATGTAAAGAAACAAAATAATTGAGTAATAGTATCAAAAGAAAAACAAGCTAAAAAGTGGTAAAAGTGGGTAACAAGTGTGGACTAGGATGTGTGCTAGGTAGGTTGCATGTCCTATGTTGAAGAGGCAACCAATTTCCGTTTTAGAGTGCTAAGACTGTCATTGAAGAAATCAACTTCAGTAGGGACGGAGTTTCCAAGTTGATGCAATCTTGCCACAGGTCCAAACTTCAGGTAGTTGGCACGGTGGTGTTTGTGGACAAAAAGCTCAGTTGACCTAGTGACGCGTGGAATCCTGAACTCAATCTTGGAGAGCAGAGCAGGACAGTCGATGTTCCCATTTATCAGCTTGAAAAGGAAGGAGAGGTCAACAAGATCACGCCGAACTTCAAGAGGGCAAAGGTCAAGTTGTTTCATCAAATCTTCAACAGGAACATCGTAGAACGGAAACCCCAATCTTGAACCAACAAGTCTAATAAATCTTCTCTGTATTCTTTCCAATCTGATGGTGTGATGAAGATAGAATGGTTTCCAAATAACTGAAGCATACTCAAGATTAGGACGGAGAAGAGATTTATACAGAGTTGTAATGGAGTGTATGGATAAACCACTTCTAGCAGCTCGTGATAGAAGCCCCAGTAGCCTACTAGCTCTGCCAGAGATTACATCAATATGACGTTCAGGAGAAAGAGTTTGACTTAAATGCACTCCCAAATCCCTGATAAACTGAACGTGCTCCAATCTAGTGCTCTGGATACAATAATCTGCTTTGAGATTATTATCACCTCTATGAAAGGACACCACCCAACATTTAGACTTATTAAGCTGCATAAGATTGTCTTCACACCACTTGGCAACACCATCTAGTGAACGCTGCAAAACATTGTTGTCCTCGACTCTGTCAATAACTCTGAAGAGCTTAATGTCATCAGCGAAGAGTAGAAAATTGCTCTCAATGACCTCACCAATGTCGTTTATAAACAGGTTGAAAAGGTAGGGACCTAATAAGGAGCCTTGAGGAACCCCTGATTTGACACTGAAGGGATTAGAAAAGCCACCACCGAACCTAACTATGGATGATCTCCCTGTCAGATAGCTGTTCAACCAAGATAGGAGAGGGTCAAAAATGCCATAAGACTCAAGCTTAGATATAAGCAAGGAGTGGCTAACCTTGTCGAATGCCTTGCTAAAGTCTAGGTACACTGCATCTACTTGAGAGTATTTATCGAAGGCAGCAAGAATATATTCCTCGTAATGGACAAGATTAGTAATAGTCGAGCGGCCACTAGTAAAACCGTGTTGTTCCGGTATCAAAATTGAAGCAAAGAGTGGCTTAAGGCGATCGAGGACTATTGATTCAAATATCTTGGCAATCGGTGACTGTATGGTAATGGGCCTATAGCAGGATGCTGAATCTCTTCTTCCATCTTTAAAAATTGGAACCACGTAACTAGTTTCAGAGACGAAGGAAAGAAACCTTCTTGGAGACTAAGGTTGAAGAGCTTAGAGAGTGGGCTACACAGCAGGTCGTTGCATTGACGCATGATGACCGAAGGGATACAGTCAGGTCCAACACCTTTTGATACGTCAAGCGCTTCAATCTTTTTTTTTATCTCCTCAGCACTGCATTCAACCTTTGACATGAAAACATTGTTGTCTCTTAGGGGAAGAACAACAGTGCCTTGAACAGGTTCAGAGTAGACACTGGAGAAGTGATAAGCAAATAAATTGCACATTTCAGTTGGATCAGAAGATTCCCTGTCGCCTAGAGTCATACTAATGGGAGTAGTGTCACTGCGCCTAAGGTTCTTGATATGACTCCAAAAAACCTTAGGATTTCCAGAGGAGAGAGCACCATCAACATGTGAAATGTAAGAGTTGTAACATCCAACAGTTATAATTACATAACATAACCTAATATTTGCCTAGAACAACAAGAACCATGTATTCATTTGAAAGTTATTGTAAATGCAACAAAAATGCTGAAAGAATTTTTTGCTTTTTCTTGTAGTCTTTATGTTGGATATCAAACTTTAATTATGTTGGATTCACGAAAATAAGAGAGAATTCTATCATGTGTGAAACGATATTTTCATAAATCTATAAGATACGTTTTAAATATAAATAGTACAAGTCATGTTAAAATCTATATGAGTAAATGTAACCTACGATCACTTCATGTTTCATAAAATCGTAAGAAAATTGCTCCGTACTTTGGATTTTTTATCATTTAAAAGGCAAAATAATTATAACCACGAGTCTAATAGCTTGAGATTTATTATGAATTTGGATTGTACTCTTTTTTTATAGTCCTTGTGTTTGATCTATAATTGTTATCACAAAATTATATAGATTAGTTCCAAATTTATTGATGATTAAATTGTAAATTTAATATTCGTAAGAGTATATTTAGAGTTTTTACGAAATAAACCTCTGATGTGGAAAATTAAATTTACTTAGCAATTTTACTAAAAATTAAGATTAGGTAATTTTCTGTCATTTGTGCGATTCAGGTTATTCATATATGAGAAGCAGCACAGCTTGAGCAAGTTTTAATGTGAATGTTTACATGATTGTGTAGTCTGGTTACTAATTAAGGTTGACTCTTCCAACTAAAAGGATGAGCCATTTTAACAGCCCAATGTCCAGGGCAACTAAGGGACCTACAGCTTCGAACCGCAATACTGGGTTGATTTTCAGATAATGACAAGCCTGATACTCAGTTCTTCCACTACACAACATGCGGACCTTGGCTACCACCCAATATGGACACCTCAGATTTATCTAGGCAGATGGCAACCTTTGAGCGGACGTTGTGTCGGTATTACGATGTCAAAACAGAAACTATTGCCATAATATCCATAAAACTTAGTCTCCAAGTAGCTGGGTTACATCACTGCACCACTAGTGGGACAATTTTATTATTATTACTATTTTTATAGTTTTTTCAAATTATTATAGGCTTCATGACTTTAGAATGCTTTATGGATGGGTTTGTGGGGTTTCAACACCATTGGGATATGGGAGGATGGTTGGGTAATTAATTATAAGATGTTATTGTATCTGTCAGTGAAAAATATAGTAGTTTCAAACACAGGTATCCCTTAAATGTAACAATCCATCTGAGTTATAATAATATAAAACAGGATTGCTGATAAATAATTAAAAATAAATTTTACCAAATAATCTTGAGAAGTTTTAAAGTGCCTTAGAGAGATCCCAGTTTAGGACTAATGGAATACATTAATTTCAATGTTTGCGTTGAAGTGTGTTTATCTATCCTTTACTAATTAACAGTTTGTTTTATTGTTTACAAACTTACATTTACAACATTTAAGAAGATAAATAAGCTTTATTCATACATTAGAAAATCTGGTATATAATTACACGATCTTTTGTTCTTCCATTGAAGCAAACTAAAGTAGCGACAGCAAGTTATTGTAATTGAAGCTGTGCCGGCAATGTGGTGCAGTGCTGTGGAAATTGTAAGCGATATTTTCTGTTCGATATCGATAATGTGTCCACTCAATGGTTGCCATCAGCGTGGACACCTAGAGGAGTCTGAGAGTCCATATCGATGGTGACCATTGGTCGTATGTTATCCAAGAGATAAAAGTGAGTCAGTTGTGTCAGTTAGCCGAAAATCAGACCGTGTGCTTCAAACTCCACGATAAGGTCCCCTAGTTACTCTGTTTCATCTATTAAATTCATCTATTCAAAAATGAAGTGGAATTTCTAAGAAGTCGACCTAGTTGATAGCCAGACTACACAAGTTCTTGTTACACATACAATAGGCTGTTTAAGTGATTCAAATATAGATCTGTATCACATTTATTTCGGCAAAAGACAATTGAAAACACATATAGGAAAATAATCGTTAAACTACAAAAAAATGCATCGTAAAAAGCATACATTAACGTTAACTTAGCAAACATAAGTATAATTTGGGTAAGATAGATATGAGTTTGTATTTATTCAAACTAGCCGACAGCAATTGCTTCGCTACGGGGTGGTAATCTACGCTTGCTTACCATTCTCTTTGTCGTTTTATCTAAACCATCAAATCCACAAAAGAGATTTATAATCAAGAAACCCCGTAGATTTATAAGAAAGAAATTCAGGGGGATGCGAATTAGTGCGATCCTGTCAGAGTTTGTAAAAAGTACCTTAAAAATTTCACAATTAAAAACAAATTATCCTTTACAGGCATGTTTATAATGTTTTGATCCCCTGTAAATTTAATCAAAATCTGTTCAATAGATCCGGAGCTTTCGCGATGTGTGAGTGTTATAATTGGTCAATTATGCTAATATCACTTATATATTAGACATATATTATATATGCTAATATATATTAGACCGACTTACCAAAGCGTGGAGCAATACAAAAAATTAAATAAATGAAAACCCATAAAGTTTCAAGGGAGAATGCACTGTTACGAAATACTTATGGTTTTGTGATTCAAAACCTGAATAAAAAATAAAGAAGACGGTCCAAATAAGTGGGCCAAAACATGTCCTGGCAATCATGGGGTGGGGGTGAAGGTAATCAACAAAAAGTGAATTTGTGAGTGAAATGTACTGTTTAATAGAGCGTATTAACAGTAATCATAATATCATAACTTTACGTTACTGTCCAGAATACAACTGAGACTGTAGTAGTCACTCTGTGCCTAATGTCATAACTTTACATTACTGTCCAGAATACAACTGAGACTGTAGTAGTCACTGTGTGCCTAATGTCATAACTTTACGTTACTGTCCAGAATACAACTGAGACTGTAGTAGTCACTGTGTGCCTAATGTCATAACTTTACGTTACTGTCCAGAATACAACTGAGACTGTAGTAGTCACTGTGTGCCTAATGTCATAACTTTACGTTACTGTCCAGAATACAACTGAGACTGTAGTAGTCACTGTGTGCCTAATGTCATAACTTTACATTACTGTCCAGAATACAACTGAGACTGTAGTTGTCACTTGTGCCTAATGTCATAACTTTACGTTACTGTCCAGAATACAACTGAGACTGTAGTAGTCACTCTGTGCCTAATGTCATAACTTTACGTTACTGTCCAGAATACAACTGAGACTGTAGTAGTTACTGTGTGCCTAATGTCATAACTTTACGTTACTGTCCAGAATACAACTGAGACTGTAGTAGTCACTCTGTGCCTAATGTCATAACTTTACGTTACTGTCCAGAATACAACTGAGACTGTAGTAGTCACTCTGTGCTTAATGTCATAACTTTACGTTACTGTCCAGAATACAACTGAGACTGTAGTAGTTACTGTGTGCCTAATGTCATAACTTTACGTTACTGTCCAGAATACAACTGAGACTGTAGTAGTCACTCTGTGCCTAATGTCATAACTTTACGTTACTGTCCAGAATACAACTGAGACTGTAGTAGTCACTCTGTGCCTAATGTCATAACTTTACGTTACTGTCCAGAATACAACTGAGACTGTAGTAGTCACTCTGTGCCTAATGTCATAACTTTACGTTACTGTCCAGAATACAACTGAGACTGTAGTAGTCACTCTGTGCCTAATGTCATAACTTTACGTTACTGTCCAGAATACAACTGAGACTGTAGTAGTCACTCTGTGCCTAATGTCATAACTTTACGTTACTGTCCAGAATACAACTGAGACTGTAGTAGTCACTCTGTGCCTAATGTCATAACTTTACGTTACTGTCCAGAATACAACTGAGACTGTAGTAGTCACTCTGTTCCTAATGTCATAACTTTACCTTACTGTCCAGAATACAACTGAGACTGTAGTAGTCACTTGTGCCTAATGTCATAACTTTACGTTACTGTCCAGAATACAACTGAGACTGTAGTAGTCACTGTGTGCCTAATGTCATAACTTTACGTTACTGTCCAGAATACAACTGAGACTGTAGTAGTCACTGTGTGCCTAATGTCATAACTTTACGTTATTGTCCAGAATACAACTGAGCCTGTAGTAGTCACTCTGTGCCTAATGTCATAACTTTACGTTATTGTCCAGAATACAACTGAGCCTGTAGTAGTCACTCTGTGCCTAATGTCATAACTTTACGTTATTGTCCAGAATACAACTGAGCCTGTAGTAGTCACTCTGTGCCTAATGTCATAACTTTACGTTATTGTCCAGAATACAACTGAGACTGTAGTAGTCACTGTGTGCCTAATGTCATAACTTTACGTTACTGTCCAGAATACAACTGAGACTGTAGTAGTCACTCTGTGCCTAATGTCATAGCTTTACGTTATTGTCCAGAATACAACTGAGACTGTAGTAGTCACTCTGTGCCTAATGTCATGACTTTACGTTATTGTCCAGAATACAACTGAGCCTGTAGTAGTCACTCTGTGCCTAATGTCATAACTTTACGTTATTGTCCAAAATACAACTGAGACTGTAGTAGTCACTGTGTGCCTAATGTCATAACTTTACGTTATTGTCCAGAATACAACTGAGCCTGTAGTAGTCACTCTGTGCCTAATGTCATAACTTTACGTTATTGTCCAGAATACAACTGAGCCTGTAGTAGTCACTGTGTGCCTAATGTCATAACTTTACGTTATTGTCCAGAATACAACTGAGCCTGTAGTAGTCACTGTGTGCCTAATGTCATAACTTTACGTTACTGTCCAGAATACAACTGAGACTGTAGTAGTCACTGTGTGCCTAATGTCATAACTTTACGTTATTGTCCAGAATACAACTGAGACTGTAGTAGTCACTGTGTGCCTAATGTCATAACTTTACGTTACTGTCCAGAATACAACTGAGACTGTAGTAGTCACTGTGTGCCTAATGTCATAACTTTACGTTACTGTCCAGAATACAACTGAGACTGTAGTAGTCACTGTGTGCCTAATGTCATAACTTTACGTTATTGTCCAGAATACAACTGAGACTGTAGTAGTCACTCTGTGCCTAATATCATAACTTTACGTTACTGTCCAGAATACAACTGAGACTGTAGTAGTCACTCTGTGCCTAATGTCATAACTTTACTTTATTGTCCAGAATACAACTCAGCCTGTAGTAGTCACTCTGTGCCTAATGCAAGATTCTAATAACGAACTTTACGGGATTTTCGAGATGCAATCGTGAAGTCAAGGGAGAATATGGATTGCGAATGTAACTTTTTCACGAATTAGTATTGACCTTAATTTAGAAATGATCAAAATAAGAATACAAAGACAGAAATACCTAATCCGCTATGAGCCTGAACAGTTTATTAAATACAAAAATATACTATAATGTACTATATTTACGTTATGCAATAATGAATTTATTTGAACTTAGCAACTAGTGATGCGAAAGTCAAGGATGCGGCAATTAACATATTCCATTTAATATTTTCATGGTAACCACGATGATGGAAGGCCGCGTGCTGGCGATGCAATACCAAACCTTGCTCATTACGTCAGCAGCAGTGGCCATTCGTTGGTTTGATAACGCCAACGAGTCAAGCTTAGGACGATTAAATTAAATCATTAGTTAGGATTAAATTAAAAATTAATTATTAATAACACAATGCGTAATAATGTAAACAATAAATAGCAATGAAACAAAATTGTACAGATCTTTACAGTTATTTTTCCCAACTAAACACTATTACAGAA
>JAQJVL010009753.1:0-14913 GCA_035578905.1 Stictocephala bisonia | reverse complement strand
GCCACTGTTAGTTTACTGGCAATCTTCTTCCATTAATTTTCATCAATAATAATAAAAGTTATTTTTAAAACCATATTTCTTTTATAAAAGTGCGTCTTCCAACCGGAATCTATTTTACAATCTAAATCTTAAAATTTGTTCAGTAACAATGGAAAGCATTTATATTAAAATGTTTTTGATTATTATTGCGATAGCAAATCATCAGCTGGTTTCCCCATTTAAAGTTTAATTATTAAAGGAAATGAGAATTTTTTTTCAAACCTAGTTTCAACACATTAGGCAAAGTAAAAAAAATTTAAAAAAGTAGTTTATACAATTGAACACTTAGTTAAAAAAATTAACACATTTTAGTCAATAAAGTAAGAGAATATGGAACAGAACCGGTTGAATATTATATTATTTAAACCTTATCCTGCAATGTAAAATATAAAATTGGTTTTACAATTTAATATAAAATCATTTAAATTTGTAACTCTATGTAAGTATTATAGTCCAGTCAAGGAATGAGGTGTAGAGTGCGTGAGCAGGTAACTAAACGATTCCTTCAGAAACTTGTTTAGGGTGCTTAGGTTGTTGACATACCAAAAGTCCTGACTCCTAGGTGATGAGCGGGGGTTGAGAGGGGGGGTAAAGGTACGAATTTTGGGTTTTTCGCTTATATCTCGAAAACGGTGCATCGGAGAGAAATATTCTTAGATAATAAAATGGAGTTCTTAAAATTATCTAAAACTTTTATATCATATGTTTTTTTCTAATTCCTAACCATTTTCGAGCTATACCCTCGGAAAAAGTTGAAATTTACAAACAAAATCAATTTACGTCAAAATATTCATAAACATTGCATCATATTGTCTAAACCTATTCATAAACGAAAAGTATGAATAGGAAAGAAGTTGTAGATTTTTAAATTCCCTTTTAGAATATATATACATATGCTGATTAATGTCCAACCCGCCTAAAGTTACAGCTATTTTAAAACTTGTATAGCATTTTGCAATTTTCAGAAAATTAGTTTGTATATCATATTCTTAACCCACAACAACCTTTGTTCGTTCATCTAATAACATATATGGCCACTTATAAGCAAGTTATTAAATGAAGTAGAAAAAATAATGATGATGACAAATTTCACACTTTATTCTACAGATAGTTTCGTTACACCAATACAATAATAATTGTAAACCCCATTGTTCTCAATATATTCCTAATGTTTTACTCTCAACTTTAAAAGTAATCAAATTTTCATCCTCTTTGAACTTGAGGGCCCAGGCAATGATTGTTCTTCCATGGCATCTTCTTCCTCAGTAGCGGGTGGCTCTTGCTGAATGGGCTCTACATCGTCCTCATCGTCAACAGGCACACTGTTCAGGCACTTCCCTTGACAGTGGAGGCACACTGCAGAACAGGTGATCATCGCTTTTCGGCAGCCACATTTTCCAATTACACAATCCTTGGTGCAGCGGCAAAATATAGTTTTCAGAAGAACCTCTGGTGCTGGTAGATTTTCCATTGTAATTGCCACCAGGGTGTCTCCTACATGTCCCCAATCTTGAGGGAGCAGCTCATTACCGAGCCAATGCTGCACTTGGTGGTAGGTTCGCCGAGAGTGCTGTTTAGCTGCATTCCCTGTTGGAGGTAGGGAGCTGATTTCAGGCTTCATATTTGCCACTAACCTCGTAAACGATTGGAAGCGGTACTGGTTAAGGGAGGTTTGTTTTTTTGGCACCTTATACCACTTCAGAAAGCACATCTCCCCAGCCTTTTCAACCTGGTCGTAAGTAGAGGAGGGGTTAGAAAATGTCATTGCTGCTTGATGGATGATTTCTGACTCCAAGTACAATTTAAAGAAGCCCACCTTGCTTCTCCTGAAAGTAGCAGAAGTTGTGTCGCATCCGGTAAATGAATGAAGGAACAGGATGTGTTCAAATCTACGGTGCTGCATCTCTTGGGTGGACAGTACTATTGTTTTGGTTTTCCCTCGTCCGGGTTTCAGTATAAAGATATCTCGGGTCGCAGGAGTGGTAGCAATCAACAGGACAGCAAGGTCTACATCCTCACCAACGACAGCCACAGAGTTGTGAGTGGATTGTTCAACAGCAGTCTTCACGATTAGGATGTCAGCGTCATCGGTAGCCTGAAGAGTATGTATCCCTTTCTCCTGCAGCTTTATCTCCAGTAAGGAGATGAAGTTAGTTTTGTTGGTAGGATTTGATAAAAAGTCTTCCTGTTTAACAGGTATTTGTGTGTCCCATGTCAAATTGATGTTGGCTGACCTTTTTAGTCTGTAACGACGCATTTATTCTTGTGATTTAGTGCTATTGGCTGTGTTTGCGTACCCATCAAACACCACAGTGCGAGTAGTCCCAGGATAATAGTGGTCGATGTAGGTGATATTACAAATAGTCACAACCGATGCATCTTTTGGCCAAATAACTCTGTGGAGTAGAAATCCTCCATCGACTACAATGTTCATTTGAGGCAGAAGAATATCTTTCTTGGTTGGCTCAAACAAGTTGTACAGCACTGATTTGTTTGTCTTTCTCATGCCACTTTCGTTGAACAGTGCTAAGGGAAATGGGGCCAACTCATACTCAAAATATGTCATCAAATCCTCATCTGATCGTTTGCTTATACATATCCGCTGAAAGAGCAATGTTGGGTAACTACTACCCTTTCATCGTGAACTTTTATCAATGAGCTTACAGAAGATATTGGCAATGCCCGATCCTTGCGCGATAACTTTACGTCTGCAAATGTCAAGTCAACTATTCAATTCATAGCCCTTTTACCAACTCGAACAGCATCAAGTTAATTAATTGACTAACAATATTAAATTTAATTGACTAACAAATTGCTGATACTGTATTGTTATCTGTAATTTAAACAAAATACACGAACAAAGGTTGTGGGTTAAGAATATGATATACAAACTAATTTTCTGAAAATTGCAAAATGCTATACAAGTTTTAAAATAGCTGTAACTTTAGGCGGGTTGGACATTAATCAGCATATGTATATATATTCTAAAAGGGAATTTAAAAATCTACAACTTCTTTCCTATTCATACTTTTCGTTTATGAATAGGTTTAGACAATATGATGCAATGTTTATGAATATTTTGACGTAAATTGATTTTGTTTGTAAATTTCAACTTTTTCCGAGGGTATAGCTCGAAAATGGTTAGGAATTAGAAAAAAACATATGATATAAAAGTTTTAGATAATTTTAAGAACTCCATTTTATTATCTAAGAATATTTCTCTCCGATGCACCGTTTTCGAGATATAAGCGAAAAACCCAAAATTCGTACCTTTAGCCCCCCCTCCTCCCCCCCGCTCATCACCTAGGAGTCAGGACTTTTGGTATGTCAACAACCTAAGCCCCCTGAACAAGTTTCTGAAGGAATCGCTTAGTTACCTGCTCACGCACTCTACACCTCATTTTGGGTCATTTATTGACTGGACTATAGGAACGATCAGATAAAGTATAATTTTTTAGTATGTTAATTTAACAAGTTAAAAACTATGATACTTTAAATTTTGGAATTAAGGTCAACTGTTTCTTAGAAAAAGTTATTTATTAATAGCCCAACAGCCAGGGCAACAACGGGAACTACAGATTTACGTGGAATCCGAATCACGTAGTATTGGTCTCATATTTAGCTAATGACAAACCTGATACTTAGTTATTTTCTCAAAACAACACTCGGACATTGACTACCACCTAACAAAGACACCCCAGATTTCTCTAGTAGTGGCCACACTAATAACAACTATTGAACCAGTTAAATTATTATAGGTGTATATATACGGGAAAGTGGTTAACCATAAAGGTTAACTAATAGAATGGTATTACTAACCGTTTTATATAGGATATTTCACGGGATTCCCTAGTATCTGGACTTCTAATATTCAATAGTAACTACAAAGATGAGGTACTGTATAAACCCCCCTCCTATCTTTGTTAACTTATTTCTGACGAGACAAAAATTGAACAAAAGCTTCACAAAGGGTGCAGCAGACTGAGTCGTATGTCAAGTGGTATAGCTAACTAGCGTGCCTTTATGGTCCCGGTTGTCCCAGTTCTTTTATCGCTTCCTAAATGCAACGTTTGGTAAAAAGGACTGTTTGTATCATATTATTTAAACTGTTTTCATTTGACAAACAGTTACCGGAGATAAAACTTTCATTTTCAAAAGTGGATTTAATAAAATGAAATACGTTTAATTTAATCACACATTTTACCATTTATAAATGATCCTAACACATTTGGCAATATTCAAAACGTTATGTTAATTTTTTTAACTTTATGCTTTTTTGCAAAGTATTAGGTTATTTTTTATTTATATCAAAGTTTTTTCATATGCCCAAACATGATTGTATATATTTACTTATAATGTTATTCAAACATCTCTGATGTGGACTTTTAGTGGCTCCTCTTACGACTGAACTGATAAATCATACGATCAAGTTTTAATTACATGTTACCATGAATATTATATTAAAATTACAGGGCTATTTTAGACTAACTTGCTAGGACAGGTGCGGTTTACGAATTACAGTTTTTTATGTACAAGTAAACCCTCACGCTTCAATAACACAAATGCAATTTGCATTTATTGAAATATTTGCAATTTATACAAAACAAATACAAAAAGTGTATAAACTTACTTATACTATCAAAAAAAGGACGTATAATTTTTTTATATGGTTTATTTAAGGCTGATTGATACACGAATAACTGATATAGGTAATGTATCAGTTATGTAAAATGTAATATAGTACAATACTAAGAAACAATAAAAGTATTCTATTGTATCGAAAAAATCTATATTTATGTATTTCTGGAAACGGTCAAAATATTATGTATTGTACTAAATTGCTATTGAAATATATTTGATCAAATAATTTAAAATTTCAATAGATATTATATTTTACATAACTGCTGTAAAACTGTTGAGTTTTAGGATTGGAAATGAACATAATTTTTGAAATAAAATTTGAGTAAAATCTAAGTTTAAAGTTAAATTACTTACCCCGAATAGCTAAATTATTTAGATACTTTATGTTGGCTCAGTAAAAAAGTGGTTGTAACCAAAATTTTCTTGAACTACGGGTTGAGAACACTTAAAATTGTTTGACAGTTGTTTAATTTTGGTAACTATAAATTGATAGTTGTTACTGATCTGAGCTCTTAAAGTTTCTGTATAAATAATATAGTTAACTTTAGAAATAGTAAAAATAATATAATATTTTTAATTATTAAAATAAACATTTTACATACAGTACATAACACTGAACATATGCCAAGATATACTTCCGTGTAATACGGTATTTTATTATAGTTCTAAATATTTATAGATTAACCGCATGTTCATAAATAAGTCATCAAAATAATTTATTATTAAAATCAAATACTAACTCAGCACACATTGGAAGGTAAGCCAAGTTATGGTAAAAAATGGATCGTTAGTGAGTCCACCCATTTGGAGATTAAATTAAGTCAAATTGAAAGTCACTGTTTACATGGTTTGTAGATTCTGGAGTTAGTTATATTGTAAAGAAGAATTTTGTGGAGTTATCTCCTCCAATTTGAATCGTTAGTATTCTCATCGACTTGGATCTTACACCTAGTAAGCTAGTTGTTGCTAGCCACTGTTGACCCGGTTTGTACATAATGTGAGATCCTAACTGATGATAACTAACTCAGCACATTAAGGAGTTAGTCATGTTGTAAACAAAAGTATGTGAGATTATCTGCTCCAAATTAAGACCGTTAGTAAGTCTACCTACTTGGAGAAAACACTAGCACTAAAAACACACACACAAGTAATAAAACGTTTGTAACATAGGATTAATTACGTTTAATTGTTTGTATGTGTGTACATTTATCAACATACTATTGTAATTACGAATTTAATTCAGAAAATTATTTAGAATCGGGTTGAAAAACTGATTATTATTGAGGTCATTGTTAAAAAATATAGTTCATAATTTAAACACGTACAATTTGGATGTTAAATAATAATTATTGTGTTATAGAAGTTAATGTATAAGTGGTAGAAACTTGGACGTTTGTCGTGTTTTTTCTATTATTTCTCTATTCGTCATTGTATGAAGGGTTGCCAAGGTAACAATACAGTTAATACCATTCAATCCCAGGGATATAACTAAAGTACAGTAGTGATTGATGGTTGGTTAATCCATATGTTGTTTACAGGTGTATTTATAACTTGGCTTAGCTTGCATAAAATGAGGCACATGTGACAAAATACATGCATCTATAATTGTAAACATGCATTTATTGAAAAAAATCTAATTAAAAAAATAGTATGTAAAATTATAATTAGACTAATAGTACCCCCGCACGTGTATCAGTGGGTGGACGAAACCTCAAATATATCAGTGGATAAAACATAATTATTAGCACCCGATGTTTTTTAGTACAACCATTAAATATTTTGACATTTGTGATTTTGGAAAAAAATTACCTTTTACTTTCTCCCATATGCGTTAGCACAGAGAAAGTATTGAGACCGTCTAAAAAAGTTTTTTACAAGTTGGTATGAAAATTTAGTTTAGGGTCCTCTGGAAAAAAGTGTTTATATGTATAAAAAAATGTTGTCTCTCCGTATGTGTGTCTATCTGTGTGTATATACAGTACGCTGGAGATCAAACGGATGGATAATAGTATATGGAACTTGGTATTTAGTTGTATCTATCCAATATATCCAGACCGTTTTTCACTTTTTTGAAATTTTATTTTATTTTGTAGGGGAAAACCCATACAAAAATATCATTTTATAAAAAACGGCTTAACTATTTTTTCAAGAAAGATATGAATTACAATTTAAAGTATTGTAGTAAGAACTGCATGTCTCTAACTTGACTAATTTTTTTAGTTAAGGCAAATAACATATTTGAGAATTAAACTGGTAATTTTCAAAGTTTTTATTTTTTAGTGTTTAATATGAAGGAAAGTTTATGCCAAACTTTTGGAACCATTGATCTATAATAAAAATTATTTACTTTGACAATCTTAGCTGAAGTATTAAATTAATATTAGATGAAATAACTAAAGCTAAAATACTAATTGTCAACAAACCAACCGAGGAAAAATATTTATGTATTTTTAAAATGTTTTATTCATAGTATTCATTTTAAGCTTGATATTAAGAAAAAATCAGTTTCATCAACTACCTTTTAATTTAAGGCATTTTCATTAAAGTTCCTATGGTAGCTTTGCACGTATCTTGTATAATTTACCGTATTTTTTTTAAATAATAACAATTGTATATTATTTGTAAATAAATTGTGTTAAAATACCAACTAAATGCCACTTTATTAAAATTATTGGCAACATAGTTATGGTATTTAACGGTAAATAATAAATAAAAAACACTTTAGTAATCTCAATATATATTTAAAACTATATATTGTTTGATTTAATTTATAAAAAGCTTATATAGTTTGATAAATTACCATAAAAGTTTACTAAAGATCCTAAATTTACCAAAAAACATGTTTTTGAATTGGTAACAAAAGTCTAGGCCTACTTAGGTAATATGTTTATGCATTATTACTGAACTCCTTAAATAAATATTTTATACAGATATTTAAAATGTGTTAATTTTTTATTTCGATTTCTCTTGTCTGCTACTAGAGACAAAATTCAATTTCAATTGGAATCTTTAGCAGGTTTATTTTGTAAATAATTGCTTACTTAATGTTAATGAAACTATGTAAACCAATAAAACATATTCCCCTTAACGGAAAAGCACCAGTTCACCATTTATTGTATTTTTTTTATTTTTATTTGAAAATAAATCAAATATCCTGTTAATAATAAATTACAACAATCAAATAATCATACTAAAAACCTGCTTTAAATATAATTACAGATCACTAAAATTCAGTACAATAGTAAATTAGTCATATAGGTAAAGACATTATCCTTTGATATTCTGTACGACCATATTGCAGCTGACGATTTGACAGGTACGATTTGACATATATTTTAAAAAGTACAAGTAAATATCACCCAATACAAATTTATTACAATATAAGCACAACATATTGTACATATATATTACAATACAAGTACAAAATGCACAATGATTCTTTTGTAAATCCCTCTGATCTGAGGAAGGTGAGCGTGGTTCACCGAAATCGATCAAAGTAATATTTGTGCATTTTGTACTTGTATCGTAATATATCTGGCATTTTGTGCTTATATTGTAATACATTTGTTTTGTGTGACGTTTACTTGTACTGTATACGTACCAACACTTATTATGCTAATTAAAAAGCTATTTATATTTTAAAGCAATATTTGCCAATAACAAGAAAAAGTTAAACGTCATTTTAATTGAAATCATAAACAATTATTGGTGGAGTCCTGTAGTCAGCTATAACTACTTGTGATGCAATACTCCATGCAGGTCTTTGATCACCAAGAGTGACGTCAGACACCCCATCATAGCGCAGTCTACCTCATTAAGTTATAAATGGAGCTTACAGCTTTCTCACTAAGGGGGTCAAGGGGTTCATCAGAAACTAGTTGACTGAAACTGATTAAATCATAGAATTAATATATAATAATGGTTTTTTTCATCCTCAACAACCAGGGGGGTAAAAATTACTAATAAAATGGCTGTATAAGGTGTTATGTAACCGTCGATCAGAAAACATTAAGTCTAATTCTGTTTGAAGTTAAATTACATATTCATAAAACATTGCAACTGAATTATAAACTAGGTTTCATTAATATACATTATTCATTTAAATATCGTCAGTCATTAACTTACTATTAACAGAAAATACTTTTATGAGGTAAATTGCTGATTATATGTCTTCTTTTTAAAATAAAGTATGTATGAACGTTAGAGAGAGTATACAACCAATTTACTTTATCGCCACCAAGTAATCCCTTTATAATAAACAGTAAAAAAACAACAAATAAATCTTGAATATTTGACTAAAATAAACTTAATATCTTGATAAAATATATTTTATTATGACCATAAATTACAATATGATACATAATGATGTTAATACATTTTCAGACGGAACACTGTCTGGAGAAGGTGACCAACTATTAATGCATGGTTTTTGTACGGGCACCTTATCATTATATACGTACTATTCTGGCAGTTTGTGTTAAGAAAGTTAAGCATAGCAGCATTCTGCCGAGCATGGTAGTTTGTAGTAACTTTGGCAATTAACAGCGTGGTGAACCCTATTGTTAGCAAGCCGAATATCTTGTTTGACTTAAGTAGTTAACTACCTAATACTACACCTTTCAAATAAATTAGTCAATTCAGTGACTAAAAGTCATATGAATGGAGCACGTTTATTTACACACTGTCTGAAACTGTATCGATGAATTGTGTATAGTGAATCAAGTACCTACAAATGAAGTTGTTTCGTTGTAATGTTGGTAGGCTTGATCTATAATTACCTAGCTACACGAGTTGGCTATATTGGGGTTGTATTGTTGGGAGACCTGATATTTATTTAGCATTGTAAAGTTTGTCATGTAATGGTGAAGCTTGAATCTTGGTGTAGTGACTTAGTCTTTACTATATTAGTATAGTGGAAATAATATTAGATCCTACTTCGTTACAGTTTGACTAACTTACCAAATTATAATCTAGATTAGTAAATTAATTATATAAATATTTAATTAATCATAGTACAGTTTGTAATAAAACTATAGATTTTATTAATAGAAAACAACACATTATTTATTTAAGTAAAAATACTTATCGAGAAAAGTAATTATGTTAAGCTACCTACTATAAAATTCAAAATATGACCGTTCTTGAGTTTTGTTTCAACTGGATATAAAAATGAAAAAATTGCCCAACACACTTGGTGGCAGCTCTGTCAATTATAACTGCAAATCTACAGGGACCTCTTTTGTTTCCAAACCAAATTTAATTAGTAAGTTCTCTTGGGCAGTACTTGTATTTATGAAAATAAATATGCCAAGAATTATGTAAATATAATAGCTACAAAAAGTATTTTTTATTTTTAATTTAGAATATTACTTTTTATATTTTATTTGAATAAAGAATAATGCAGAAATTTTTTAACGGATTGATTGAAATCAAAAAAATGAATATACACTAAATGAAAAAAATCTTGTTCAATACTAAGGAAATTTAGTCTTCAGGGTGATATTTTTTAAACTTAAATATAATATATAACATGAAACTGCACTATAATGTTATTTGAACTTTCTAAGTTGAACCTACAAAAGAAAATAACAGATTGCATAATAATAGGCTATGTGATACTCATTATGTTATTAATACAAACACAATTTAATGTACTAAAATTACTTTAGTTTTCAATACCCACTCAACTGAAAGCCAATGGTAATTTAAATCACGAATGGTTTTTTTTCCACTTTTTAAGTTCTCTAAATTGTGTTGATTTGCTGTTCAATAAATAACATTCTATTATATAAGTAATTAAATAGCTTAAGATTTCTCTTTCTGATAATTTTAATCTTCGTATAGTTTATGGTAGTTTGAGTAGAGAAAGAAAATAAAATTATGTAATATAGTTTCCGTGGAATCTGAACCACGTTGTGTTCGTCTGATATTCAATTTCTTGGACCTGATATTTAACATTTGTGTGTATTTGTGTGTATTTGTTTGTATTTGTGTGATATTTAACATATATGTGGTAAAGAAGAAAATTAAATAATAAATTATATGAAACATTAATACAAACAATTAGAACCAAACTATTTAATTATAGAACCAAACAACATTTATATAAAATGGAATAATATTATGAAAACATATATAATGACTCGCTTTAGTTTGGCTAACACTTCTTCGGCGTTGACGTACCTCTCCCCTTGTAATTTTCTTACTAAGAAACTGCGGTCCCAACAACAGGCGTGCTCATATCCCCACTTCTTGTACTTCGCTCTCCACTAGGAACACTTTATTTTCGGGTGACAAGTGTTCATTAATGAAAATTCTATCTAAGGTGAAAGTTGAGTTTAATTTTATGCTGATAGGTGATACCTTCATGTTCCTGAACTTGCTTATTTAGGTGTCTTGAGAAGATCTTCTGATACACTGGATGACAAGAGGCTATTTCCCTGGCTATTGGGCTATTAATAAATGGTCCTTTCTCAGATAAGTCAAACTCAGTTAGTAACAATGACTACACTCGTTCATCTACACTCTCATACTCATTCACCCCTCATATTTGCCCATATCTCTACGATCGACGTCTTAGTAATTAATAATAATGAATTATAATAAAAAGGCTGAGGGCGGTCCTCCATAAAGGTTGGTACTCGGTGGGCAGCTGATATTTCCTCTTGCTGTACCATAACTTCCAGGGCAAATCCCTGACAACAATTATACCACAGATATTTTTTTCCATTAATTAGGACGCCACAGTTCTTTTTATGGTTTCTCAATTTTCTTAGACTGTGTTATACGTTTTTCACCAAATGTTCTTTATATAATAGTTTTTCAAATTAAATAGAGTGACATATTTTCATTCAAACCCCTATGTGCACTGTATATATTATTTTAGCTATATAAAGTAAATATATTTCCTGTTAGCTTGAAAAACTAAAACTACGAACGAAATCTACGTTATTTGAGTCTATAATTAAATGTAAACAAAAGAACGTTGTATGACAGTAAAAAAATGGAAAACTGTAAAACAACACGCTGTTCATAAAGTAACAGAAAAAAATAATTGTTTAAGGCCTTAAATAACATAAAATAATAAAAGTACATCAAAGATAATAAAACATGAGCATTATATCTCAGAGGAAGTAGCAATAGTAAGTCCACAGTCCATATTGTATTCCATTACGTAGGTGATGATTTGTAAGCTAATAGGGTATATGAAAACCAAACGCTTATATATAAAATAAGTCCTAATAACAAAAAAGAAAATAAAATAAACAGAACAACAATGAAATTGAGACACATTTGGATAGTAATCAGATTTACTAACAGCAATCGAGATCAAAATTATCTGTTCACCTATACATTTTATATATTCTTCACATGTTCCTAGTCTTAGTTAAATAGTTTTCGGCACTTCTTTGAGTTGTCCCTAGGAAATTTAACTGCTTACCATAAGGAATAGTAATAAATTAGTGTCTTACTATAAATCAATTTATGTATTAATTCGTAATTTTATTTATAGAGGGACAAAAATTTATGATCTTCTAAAAACATCTCTTGTTGTGCCAATTTATAAAGCTGAGGATCCAAAATTTATTAACCATTACAGACCAATCTCTTTACAAAACAGCATATCTAAGATTCTAGAAAACTGTATAAAGGTACAACTTGTAAATTTTTTTACTCATCATTGCCTATTTTCACCCCATCAATATGGCTTTATAAAAAATAAAAGCACAGAATTAGCACTAGAGAGACATATAACAGAAATTGTCAATAATGTCGATGAGCGGAAACCTACTTTGGCCGTTTATCTTGACTTTACTAAGGCGTTTGACCTCGTCGATCTGGACCTTTTAATATATAAATTAGAAAAATATGGAGTCCGAAACAACTCCTTAAGATGGTTCAAATCTTTTTTGTTCGGTAGAAATCAAATAGTGAGGATTAATGGGGTTTACAGTAAGACGTTACCTGTGAGGTTTGGAGTACCTCAGGGTGGAATTCTCGGACCAAACCTGTTTGTCATATTTTTGAATGATTTACTGTCTTTAAACCTAAACTCTAAAGTTTTTGCTTTTGCAGATGACAGTAGTTTAGTATGTTCTGCTAATAATTTTGAAATTTTAGAAAGCAAAATAAATAAAGATTTATTAAAAATTTCAAACTGGATTAATAAAAATAGACTTTTAATAAATACAAAGAAATCTAGCTCAATTATCTTTTCATACAAACCATCAACAGTGAGTAAATATAAAAACGAATTAAATATCAAATGCCACTCTCATGCTTGCATCTATGAGTGTACTTGTGTAAAAATAGATTTTAGTGAAAAAGTTAAATATTTAGGTATATTCATTGATTCTGATTTGAGGTGGCACTCTCATTTGGAATTTCTTGTAACAAAATTACGGAAAATCAACTATAGTCTCTACCATATGAGAGGTTTTTTGTACCCCCTTGATTTACGTACATTGTACTTATCTTGGTTTGAATCCACCCTGAGGTATGGAATTGTACACTGGGGAGGTACTTTCAAAGATATTTTAAAACCACTAATTATAGTACAGAAACATGCCATTCGTACAGTTTGTAGCGTGGGAAAGTTTCATCCCTCTGCTGAACTTTTTAACTTTCTTAATGTCATGAATTTCAACCGTATTTACACATATTCAATTTTAATGTTTGTCAAAAAATATAGTTCAATTTTTAATCATGTAAACGTTATTAAGTACACTAGGCATGTCAGTAATAAAATGTTGATTTTTCCTCTGTACAAAAAAGAAACTAGTAGAAACCAATGTTATTTTAAATGCACTTTAATGTTTAATAAATTTTTAAAAAATCTTAATATTAATGAAAAACTTTCTAATTACAAGACAAACTTGAAAAAATTACTTCAAACAATAGATTAGAAACCTTGTATATGCTTATTGAATCTTATAGTATTAATACATTGTTAGTATATTTATGGCATATGTTTAAATGTGTAATGTATATATTATGTTTCATGTTTTAGTTTAAAATAATTAACAGTGTTGTGTTTCCTTTATATTTTTGATGTAGAAATAGTGAAGTAAGACTGCTAGAAGACTAAGTTTAATTTTAAATGTATTCTTCAATTTCATTTTAGCCGAGCGTGCCTTGTGCACATGGCAAACTGTTTTATAAAAAACTTATTATGTGAATAAAGATTTTCTTATTCTTATTCTTATTCTTATTCTTATACAAAGCACGCAGGGTATGATATTTTTCATATGATTGTACTATATTTATCTAATTATTAATACTAATACATAAACTATATATATATCTACAGAGTGAAACCAGTGCCAAGAGGTTTTGTTCTTTTCACAAAGAATCTAATTAGAACTAAGCCAACCATTTCACTAATTTGTCAACAAACCTTTCTTTTCTCGAAATACAAAACTCTGTACACACACACACACACACACACACACACACACACACACACACACACACACACACACACACACACACACACACACACACACACACACACACACACACACACACACACACACACACACACACACACACACACACACACACACACACACACACACACACACACACACACACACACACACACACACACACACACACACACACACACACACACACACACACACACACACACACAAACACGCACGCACACACACACACACACACACACACACACACACACACACACACACACACACACACACACACACACACACACAAACACGCACACACACACACACACACACACACACACACACACACACACACACACACACACACACACACACACACAAGTAGTAGGGATTTACCGTTCCTGGCCCAGAGCTTGAATTTCTGTCCAGGGTCAGAGATTGAATTTCGATATATATATATATATATATATATATATATATATATATATATATATGGTTTGATGTGTTTAGATTGATAATTTGACAGTTTGCTCGGATGGTTGATAATTTTGTGTTTGCCGTTCCTGGCCCAGAATTTTGATGGGGAAAAAATATGAGTGTTGAATGTTCTAGTTTTACGCGTGGGGTTGAGTTTTGTCTACCGTAATTTCTGTAGGTGTAGATAAACAATGTTATTTACAAATGGGTTCAAGATCAGGCGATTGTCTTGATCCACGATTGTAACAGTGATTTGCTGTATTTTTCGCAGGGCACTATCTAACGGAGCATAATATCTCTGGAGTGGCGTTTCTGATATTTTGAG
>JAQJVL010009752.1:0-14919 GCA_035578905.1 Stictocephala bisonia | reverse complement strand
TGTGGTCGACAACCGCGGTGAGAAGGGGGGATATTGCGGGGGCACCGCTCACTAGTACACTCATAACTAGAGAACCATTAAAGCCAAAAAATGGCTACTTACTCTAAAAAATATGAACTTTAAAAATGTTATTACACTTATTGTCATATTTTAATGATAAATAAGCACTTTTTTTGTGAGAAAAAACACAAAAACGTTGGTAAATACAAATTTTGAATAAAATAAGCAAAGTAAACAGATTTATAGCACTAATTATCTAAAATTTAGTTATTGAAGTTATTAGAAGTGTTTAAATCATTTATACCCGACAAAGAAATCTGTTTTATTTGGTAAATAAAATGTTTCCGCCAGTTATGAGATAATTGCAGAAGAAGATACCCCATTCCTCATTCCGTTTCAGGAATTTCTTAAAGTTAAGTCACCATAAAATGGGGAAAAAAGTGGTAGAAATTCTTTTAGACTGTGTCACAGCTGAAAGATACGGAAAATGGGATTTACGTTTGCGAGTAGTAAATATAATGTTACCTTACCTTTTACTATTCAATTACATTAACTACATGACAGAGTGTATTTTTTTATCTGAGAGATATGGCTCGTTTACTTGAAGAGTTAAAGTCCGTGTTGATAAAGGACATTTTTCTGTAAAGAGGAAAGAAGGAAAATTTAATAATGATGCCACAGATCATGCTTTGGAAAAGACCTTGATTTGCTCTTTCAAAGTGCAGGGAGGACCTACTGGAATAAAATCGAATGTAAGTGATTTGAAAAACTGGTGTTTGTTGTACCATTTAAATTCTAGCATTTGTCAGTCACTACAAAACTAGAATTTTACAGTTACTACCAGGAAAAATATTTTTGCAGCATATACCAGGACCCTACTGGCGATGTTGGAGTTGGTTCATAAAAAGTGGGGTAATAAAAGGATAGAAAAAGATGAAAGTGATGTGCAGCTAGTTATTAAATTTATAAACGACAATGACAATCCTTTCCAAAATGTTACTCCAGAGTTAATGGAATATAAGTGCTAACCTTATCATTCTACATTCCAAAGCTTTTCCTACGAGTTCTAAGAAAAAAATATTTAGTATTTTATACCGGGTTGAAAAAAGATATGGAAATGCTTTCACAACTTTTGTATGACTTCACTTGTATAAGTGAAATCTTGTACGATCATGGTTACAAAGAACATACTTTTTGACACCATTAACTACTATTCAATCTTTTTTGGGGGACAGGCCACGAGGAGTTGAACGAAAACCTTCAATGTAATCCTACGTCGAGTTTGGTATCAAATGAAAGGTCTGTTCAAGAGAAATTAATTGCCGCAAACCAGATTTTAAATTTCAAAGTAACTAATTTGAACAATAATATTTCTACGCTATTTAATGGTTTTAAGTAAATTATTCTGATCAAAAATTATACTTTATAGAGCACAATTAAAAAAAAGTAAATTATATATGGAAAAAAGTAACGTTGTTGTGAAAGTGTTTCCATTTTTTTCACCCTATATATAAACTTAGAAAACACTTTGTTAAAAAAAATATAGGCTTAATATCAAAATGTTCAGATATGGTATGCTCAAAACATTTCAAAAGTTAAATAAAAACACTGTCATTCTGAAAACTTTACCTTTACACTGTATAAATAATAAATTTGAAAATGATCAGAATTTAACTGTATAATATAAAAACAAAACTTGGTACTATCTCTAAATAAGTATAGTGGTCACTTTACTAGTAGACTTTATGGTTAGATTATTTTATTATTTAGGAAATAAATGTAATTCAGAACTATTATGGAAATTATACTTTGCTCTTATATATTCTAGATTGCAATATGGTATTCACTGTTGGGGAGGAGCTTTTAAAATGTAATAGGAACACTTAGGCAACTCAAAATCATTTTTTTCATATAATAATATTTAAGAACAAGAGGTTAATATTTTGTTAATTATATATAACCAAAAGCTTAATATTTTGCCGCTACAACATTTGTTTATCTTTAAATTATTGCAAATTTTTTTCAAGCAAAGCAGAAACAATGGAATGGAACAATCATGCATATATGACACGAAATGTAAAAAATAAAGCAGTTGAAAGATTTAAAGTTAATAAAACATTTTTTTAAATCATTTATTTTAATATATTGCCAAATGTTATAAAAAATTGTAAATGAAATATAATATTTAGGTTTAGTTAAAAAAAATGGCTGTTGATTTCTGAAGAAATTTATCAATTAAAAGACGTAATAGAAAGAAATATGTGTGAATGGTTTTATGTTAGACTAGGTGTGTATAAAATTGTATATACATTTTAAATAGTTTTAAGCTGTATACAAATATCAATTAATTTTAAGTTGAATATTATAACTAGAGTGAACTAAGAATTAGTAGTGATAAGGTGTCTTATATTTTATATGGTTAAGTAATCTTTTACTTATTTGAAGTAAAGGTTATGTAATAAATATTGTCTAAAGTGATAGAATTTAGTGATAACACTACAGAGGCCAAACACCACTTATCAGTGTACAGTAATTAGAGACTGATAAAAGTGACTTACTATGATGTCCGGCCATCGCAACTGCAAAGGATGGTCATGTATATTCCTAGCACGTTAAATTATGTATGATGTGCATTTTTATGAAAGGCATAGATATTTTCATTTCATTCCAAAAATCTGCATTTTGGAGTATGATGCTTATACACTACGCAATTGTATACTACATTTTCTACAATGTACAAGAGAAGTGCACGGCGGCAGAATGTGGTTTAGAAAATATCGAGTTACACTTGGAGCAGGAAAAACGTACAGAAAAATTGGGGTATTGACTATGTAGTGTTCCACAAGGTCCGAAGACTTGTGAACTACTGGGGACATCATAGTAAGATATCATAGTATGTACAATGTACAAGTAGACATCATATACTACAATGTTCAAATTGTATTAATCCATTGAGGAACATTTATCTACTTGTTTGTACAAAAATAATTAAGAGTATTTTCGGACACCTCTACATATATCTTCAAACATTCTGTACAAAGATCTTTGCACAAAATAAAACTGTTTATGTACGTGTGTGTGTGCTTTTTTTCATAATTGAAAAATACCTTCACACTATACTCAAAAAGGCAGTCAATAAATAAATAAATCAACTGCCAATCACAAGTTGGACAATTTACAGAGCAGTAATTGGTTAGGATTAAAAAGGCATACCTCTATCAATAATCTTTGGCCTGGGGAGTGGACCGGTGTACTCATCTATATCCTCTCCACCTTTTTCCTCCTCAGAGTCTTCTTCTGCAAAATACAGAAGACAATCAATCAATAAAATTTGATGCTATATATACACATTGAGTACAGTATTAAAGTAGTCAAAAACCAATAAGTTACATTGGGTACAGAATATTGTCAGAATATATCAAGTATTCAAAACTTCTTCTACAGTACAAAAATATTTTGTAACGGCCCGGGCTACCAAGAAGTTACATTGGGTACAGAATATTGTCAGAATATATCAAGTATTCAAAACTTCTTCGGTAATTGAATATGGTATCATGAGTCTTGTTAATTGTATTTTCTTCTCTGTTATTTAGTTGAATTAGACCTGATGGTAGATTATCGTGCTTTATTTACTGATAATCAATTAGTATTAACACTCATGAAAGTCCTCGTAATGTCGCTGTCACTTCCGGAGCCGCTCAGGTATCGATTCTTGGAACCAATCTCTAGAATGTATTATACGACAGTTTACTGAGATGCCAGGTGAGACCTGCTTGGTTTGGTATGTTAATGATGTTGCAGCTTTGATTTCAACGAGGACCTTCAATAAGGCCCAACTCAAGCTGAATATTGCAATGAGAACAGTAAACAGTTGGATGGAAGATCACGGCCTGTCTCTTGCTCTCAGCAAGACAGATTGTGGTACTTAAAAAGAAGCAAAACAACACTATCTTTCCTGTGCAGGCAAGAGGTGGAGAGAAAACTGTTTGGAGAAGTACCCTGGTTTCATGGTCGACTTCAAGATGAGCTTTGGCAAGAAAATAGCGCACACCACCGATAAAGCTGCAAAGGGCGTTATTGCTCTTAGCAGGCTCATGACAAATGTCGGTGGGCCAAAATCGAGCAAACACCACTTGCTGATGTCTGCGGTCCAGTCCGTTTTCTGTACAGATCTGAGGAAGTGTTTCCAGAAACAGCTTTCCCACGTTCAACGCCAGGGAGCTCTTTGGATTGCATCGGCATAATACACAGTCCCATAACTGGTCATTCTGGTAGACAGAGTCGTCCCTATAGGTTTTATTGCTAGGGAGTGACCGGTGATTTACAAAAGGAGGTTGAGAGCTGACAGAGAGGCTGTTGTGACAGAAGAGCAAGACCATACGTTCTGAAGCTGGCAGGCTGATTGAAAAACAATCTAAGAGGACATTGGACTGCGAGGCTCATCAGGGAATGTCTACCTAGGGTGGAACGAGGTTATGGGGAGGTCAGGTTCTTCGTGACCCATTTTTCTTTTTTTTTTTGCCATGGATACTTCTGATCCTACCTGCACAAGAAGAAGACAGAGAGCACCATGTGCATATGCCCTGGCATCCAGGACACAGTGGAGCACAGTTTTTTCCAGTGTGACCATGGAGGCCTGAGAAGGGTCAATCTAACTGCGGAGGTCTATGACTTTAACCTGGATCATGTTGTAGTTGGCATGCTCAGAGAGGAAGATTCTTGGAACCATGTAGCCCGGTATGTAGAGTGAATACTTTGGGTAAAGAAGACAGATCTAGACCAGCAACTTAGCAGTGTAGACTGTGGAATGCCTTGAAGGAAAACAACAAATAAGCCTAGCCCAAAGTAATGTGATACAACAATTTCAGGCTAGTCTTTGTAGAAGAGGGAGTTTTTTTATAAGGTAATTCGGGAAAGTCGCACACTTTGTTCCTATTTTTGTTACCTCCTCACCCCGAAATAACAAAAACTTTTCATACTATGCTACTATCACTTTCCTAATGCTACACTCATTTCTATCGCGGTTTTAATGGTCATGTTTTTATAGCACATATAATTATAATAACGTACATATGTTTCTCAAGTGATGTATTTCCATGGTGTTTTATTATACAGTTTTCAGTAACTGGCAGTTTAAACATTTAGATGGTAACCTCAATACAGCATTTTGATAGAAAGTACTAAGAAGTATGTTCACAATAATAAGCTAGCTCTTCTTCTTTATATTGTATTTTTTGTTTATGCATGTTTTTGGCCTTAGTTATTAGTTGATATACAATTATTTCAAGTAATTAGGGTAATAAATATTCCTTTCTTTTATTCCTATTTCAACAGCCAATCTCTGGTAAAGTTTATAACTACTAGTTTCCATTTGAAAAATAAAATTCTCTACACATCAATGTTGGTTCAGAGCATTAATAAAATAGCACATCAACAGATCATTATCTCAGCTGACAAGAATTTTTTAATACCTTCATCGGACACAACTGAAGTACCAAAGTTATCATTTTGATCTTCTCCCTTTTCTTCATCTTCTTCAGCTTCGTGTTCAGCATACGTCTCCATAATAGTGTCAAGTTCATCATAATCACTCTAAACAAAATTATAACATTTGCATAAAACTACAAAACACTAAATAATGGACACTGGATACACAATATTCTACACTTTTATACTGATGCAATATTTATTTGAAGATGAGATGGGAAAAATAATATGTTGGAAGTTAGTTAGTAAGATAAGATTTGTGAGATATAGAATTTGATCTCGTCCAATTTTCAAGGCAAGTTAAACCAAGTTTCAATAACTATTAATTAACACAACTAAAATTAAAAATACAATTTATTAAGTACTTTTTAGTAAGACGCAGATCGTAGAGATGCGGGCAAATATGAGTGTGATGAGTATAGATAAACGATTGTAATCATTGTTACTAACTAAAGTAGACTGTTCCTCGTGAGGAAGTATTTAATAAAATTGCTCAAAAGCTAGGGAAACTAAGAGACCTACAGCTTTACGTGGAATTTGAATCACATAGTATTGGTCTGATTTTCAACTAACTGACAAGCCTGACACTCAGTTCCCTTCCCTCCACAACAACTGAACCTTGATTACCAACCAACATGGACACCACATACTTCTCTAATAATATCCACGTCGATGGCAACCATTGAGCGGACACCATGTCGGTATATAGGGGACTGAGCCTACAATCACCACAGTACTTTATCCCCAAGTAGCTGGGTTACAGCACTGCACAAACCAATGCTGACCTTATATTGTACTTAATTTACATAATATATAAAGAGTATCCCAGTAAACACCTGAATTGAATTGTGAAAAAAAGTTTATTTCCACACTAAACTAAAACAATAACGTATGAATTATTGTTAACTACATTACTTTCATTTACTTATTTTAGGTTAGGTTAAAGGGCACTAGGCCAGGAATTAGTATTAGAGAGATAGGACATCAGCAAACTTACCTTAAAAGACGACAACTTCCTTCCCACGTCCAGGATACCAATCATTTCCTTAGTCTCCTCTCCAATCTTCCCCAACGTCTACCCCTTAACACCAAACTGGTTACCATTGATGCCACCTCACTGTACACCAATATACCCCATGCTCATTGCTTAGCTGCTATTGAGTATTTCCTCAATACACGCCCTCCAAACACCAAACCTAGCACTTCCTTCCTAGTTCAGCTGACTCAATTCATCCTTGAAAAAAACCACTTCCAAAGTTCTGGCATTAACTACCTCCAGATCAAGGGTACCGCTATGGGTACCCGCATGGCCCCTTCCTATGCCAACCTGTTCATGGGGAAATTGGAGAAGACTTTCCTTCAAAAACAACCCGTCCAACCCCTCTGCTGGTTCCGTTTCATCGATGATATTTTCATGATCTGGACTGACTCCGAAACCAATCTTGAAACCTTACTTCAAAGCCTACAAAACTTTTCATCCCTGAATTTCACCTGGCAATCCTCTTCTGAACGCATAGTCTTCCTTGATGTTGAAATTGGATTGGAGGACGGTGTCCTTCAAACTGATATTCACATCAAACCTACCAATAAAAAACAATACCTTCACTATACCAGCTGTCACCCCAACAACACTAAACGCTCCCTACCCTATAGTCTAGCCACCCGTGCCAAACGTATCATTTCCTCTCCCAGTAACCTAAATCAATACAACAACCAACTTGTCAGTGCTTTCCAAAAGAGAGGTTACCCTACCAACCTTGTTAAAAACCAAATCCGTTTAGCCCAGTCCCAAAACCAACCCCAAACCAGAAGCAGTTCCCAAAGCTTACCCCTTATCACTAATTACCAACATGGCCTACAAAAACTCAACCAAATCCTGAAAGATGGCTTCAACATCTTAAAAGCTTCCCCCCACACCAAAGATCTCCTTGAAAAACCTCCTACTGTGACTTTCAGACAAAACAAAAACCTCCGCCAAATCCTAGTCCATACCTGATCCCAACATCCTGAACTGTCCTAAAGACCAGCAACCACCCGGTTCTAATCCTTGTAACAAGAAATCTTGCAAAACCTGTCCTATTCATCTCCCAGCCACATCTTTTACCAGCTCCACTACCTCCTTAACCTACAAGATACCTGGAAACCACTCCTGTGATTCCACCAATCTAATTTATCAACTCCAGTGCCAGCACTGTCCTGCCCAATATATTGGCCTTACCAGTGAAACCCTTCGAAAACGCATGAATGGCCATAGACATGATTGCAAAGTCCAAAATCCTGAAAAACCTGTCTCTGCCCATACTCTTCTCCATAATCAAAATTTTGATCGGTGTTACACCACTAAGGTAATCAGATCCCTTCCTTCCCATGCCAATAGTTCCCAACTCCGAAGGATGGAATTAGCACACCAATGGATAACAAAATCCCGTGACCCACCTAATCTAAACATAAGATAGACCACTTCCCTTCAACCCCTTCCCCATCAGCAAACTTCATATATATTTATATATACTAACTAAAATACTGCATCTACACCTGAGTGTTGCTCTATGGATGTACACCCCCCACCACAGCCACCTACCCAGCAACAGTGGAAGTCATTTCAGTGTCTCTCTTTCTCTCCCTCTACTCACCTGAAGAAAATGCCTGTGGTGTTGAAAATTTGTGAGATATGTCTACTTTGTGTTTGTGACTACTACTCTGATGTTAGTGAATTTGTCTTTTAAGGTAAGTTTGCTGATGTCCTATCTCTCTAATATACTAATTTCATTTACTTATGAAATACTACATGTAATAAGTGCCCATCTGCAGCTTGGAGGCAAACTGTAACTGTTTTGACAAAGTTTTCAATCATTTTTACATTCTCTTGTAGCTGTACGTCGTAAACACCATGACGAATTTCCACATTGAGGTCTTGATTGGTTTGTGGATTATTTAGGTAGACAATTATTGACATTTCATAACCCCAAAGAAAATAGTCCACAGACCATTCAATACTTCGCAGAGGAATCTTGTTGTGCTTTTAATAACATTTAGCCGCAAAAGTGTGTAAAACTGATAGAACACTGTCAAAAGTTTACCTGCAGGTGGGCACTTCACACATAGTATTTCATAAGCAGAAGTGATGTATTTTAAGATATATATGTATTATGTTAATGTAGTGTGGCAATAAAGCTGTAGGTCATAACTTAAACATCCTGTTTAATTTTGAAGTTCTAGGGTTATAGAAATTATGTACAAATATAAATTTAAATTGAAATGCATTCAATTGTATTTTACTCATAGCAAAATTGTGTAGGAATTATAGTTAACTGTTTCATCAACTTAACCCGTATCACGCCGTAAGCAAATATACGCTCATATGTTGACTTTACTCTAAACGCCGTAAGCGCATATAAGCGTAATAATTACAAAAATAATATTTTCGTAGTAATGTTTCTAATTTAATCCAGTAGTATGTTTGGTTTATGGGCGGTGACTCATGAGAGACACATTGTGCGGCTCCTGACCTTTTGTTGGCCTGTCAATCACTACGAGACAGGTTTTTGTCTGGCAGTATACATTTCCACTGCGCCGCCCAACACCACAAGCGCATATACGTGCAGCTACTGTCGAGCTGAGCGGTTGTCATTGTCCGCCGCCTTACAGCTCTGAAACTGTGTATTTAGTTGTTTTTATCATTACTTTAGTTTAATATATGTTATTAATTTATTACTTTTAAGTGTCAATATAAATAATCCGGCCGATTTTGATTATGTGGAAGGTACTAAATACATCATAATCAAGTGCTAAATTACTTATTTTTTTATTTTATGTGTTATGTGCAGGCCCTGTCTTTATCAGTTTATGTACAAGTAAATGTACTCAATTATACATATTTTATTGATAGTAATAATATTTTGTATTGATTCATACTGTATAAGTATACTGTATATGCCTAAGACTTACTTTCAAGTAAAAGTTTTATTATTTACATATTCATATAAGAAAAAAGGTAAAGTAAGTTAATAAAAGTTTCAAAATTTATCATATCTTTGATTTTCCTGTACAGAACAATAAAAAAATGAGCAACTAAAAAATTTCATTTTGATTTTTTTTACAATAAATTAGCGCTTAATGGAAAATAGGCATTGAATAAATGGCGCTCTAATGGTTAAATGTTAATAAATGATGTAATAAACCAGAACTTAAGTAAACTTGACAATGCACCAACTTGAATATTTTACATGTGGTAAGCGTTATGTGCAAATTAATATTTTGATTTTGATGAGGATAGTTGTTAATTTTTACAACAAAGTTTATGTTATTTGTCAATAAGCTAGATGAAGCCATATTTTTTCCTTTAACAAAATTAATAATTTAATCAGCTTGAATATATAAAAATAACAAAATTATTCACGTTTGATGATATTTTTAGTGATAAATCGTTTGTTGATGGATGCAAATTAACTGTAGGAAATTCAACATAGTGGTTTTAAAACTAATATATTAAAGGTATACAAATATAAATATAATACAGTTAAATCATAATTTATAGCATAATACAAATATTGTTTATGTACTCAACAATTAGCATTGCCATATTTTTAAAAAACTTCCAACAAATATATACTATTGAAAACCACTGCCTGATTTTACACATTTTGATTTTCATATTGCCATATTTTCTAAAATGAAAAGATAGAGAATAATGAGAGGCCTTTTGGGATAGATGAGCAGTTCTGTACCTGTTGATTTAGAACAGGAGGGTTCCATTTGCTCCTCATCTTAATGGTAACTTGCTCCAGAGAGTCCTTTGCCTCCTGGTAAGTCTCACAGAGTTTGATGGAAGGTCGTAAACTGGTTAGGGTATCTCTGAACATGTAAGTGATACTAGGCGGGAAAGGATTTTCAGCTGTCCAAATTGGATCTGATTGTTTAAACCAATAGTAATGCTGAAACAAATATTCTGTAATGTATTAACAAATATATTATTCTAAGCGCATGTTAGAGAGGTGCAAGCACAATCCATTAATAGAGTTCGTCTACTTTATCCATCAGTTTATATGGACCTGTTAGTCTGTGCCTGAACTTTTACTGATTAAGTGATTTAACGACCACAAGCTCAGTTGGGGATCCAAACCTAGAACCTATCAGTCCGAAACCTTAACCCCTGAGCTACAATGCCAGCTACTATTTTATATTAACATCTAGCCCCTGTAAAATAACAAGTAGTTGATTCCGATATGGTATAGGACTTCATTAAGATTACTGTGTACTTTCTACTTCCCTCCCCCAAAATTAATTAAATATTTTGTATTTCTTTCATATTGAAAATTCCTTTACTAGACAATATAACATTTATTTTATGTAAACAGAGAAATGTATAAAATATATGTTGTTGTTTCATTTAAAACCAAGATTAAAGATCAGAGCCAAGGAATAATCTGATTCAGTAGTACAAAAATGAAACTCAACACTGTGTAAATATAACAATGTCCAAGTATCTTCTTCACAACTCAGTTCTTGTGGCAAAAAAGAACCTCTTATTTACTGAAGAGGTTGTTTTTTATTACAAAAAACTTGTGTTTTACTAGGAAATCAGAACTCTTTATTCAACAGGTCTGGCTGTTTCAAAAAAAATCAATGAAAAAATCATTCGTACAGATATAAATTGGTTAAAAACTATTCAAATGAAATTACAGTGCTTTAAATCTTACATTGTACCTTGGAAAGCAGAAATTCATGACTGCAACAAGCTGGAAATTAGAGCATCGATCAACAGACTGCCTGTAAACTTCTTACATAGAGTATAAACCTATTAAAAACATCCGGCTAGACATTTTGCATGGTCTTTGACCTACTCAGCATTGTGTAGAAACATCTGAAGGTGACCCATTTTAGTTTTTATTTACAGTAACAGATTTTGTTTTATATGTAGTTTTGCAAAAGTTCAAATTAAAGAAACTAAACTTTGCATTATTCGTAATTTTTGTTGTAATGTTAGCATATAAAGTTCAAGAGAAGAGAGAAATCTTCTAATTATCAACCATTTCCAATTATCCAAGTGCTTCTCACATTCATTTTTGTTTGACTTTCAAAGGGAAAAAAACAATAATCTCTATACACATAAACATGAATGATCATGCACACAAAGTACATTTGATCATCACTAAATTGGCATATATTAATCATTTTGATGAAACGAGGTTCAATATTTCAAAAATTCATTCATAATTTTGCACTTACTATTTGAAACAATCAGCTAAGTTTTTCTTGTATTCATTTAACCTAAAAACATTCTCCCAAAATTTCGGACTTTCTATGTTCACCCTATCATCATTAACAGTTGCATCTTGAGCACTGTCATTTACTTGACAATCAACAATGCTAGAGGGAGATAATGGCACTGTTGACATTGAAATTGGAACAAGAGTCCGGGAAGTCATTACAAGCAGCAAAACAGAGCACCCTGATGGAATATAGGGGTGCGCGATGCATCAAAAAATCGATGCTATTTGATTCAGGACTAGTCAAAATGTCGATGCATCGAAAGTAACACGATGCATAAGCAATATCGATGTCTCAGAATCATTCTGACGCGCCAAAATGACAAATCATTAAGAAGAAATTCCTTTTTAATCTATAATATTTATTGGTGTGTCTTTTAGAACTAATGATTTGATGTTTCAAAGAAAATATTTTACAATAAAATAGTTGTAAAATGTTATTACTCCAGTTTGTTTTCGTTCCGAGAGCGTGATCGGACACAAACCTGATTATATCGCGAAAAGGAATACAGAGTTTGACCAGGAGATATAACTCGAACTGATTGATATAAGTCCATCAAGCAATGCGTATGGGTATCGTAATTTACGTGCATAGAGCGTAGCACGAATCAGTAGAACATTGTCATACAAACTGTCCATTTATTTCGGTTGGTCGGCAATTATTTTGGGGTCCGTATTTGATAACAAATAATACGATTGTTGAGAGTAGATAATTGAAATAGTGAAATGAATGAATATTCAACTTTGTTTTCGAATATTGCTGATAATAGTCTGAATATTACTGATAACAGTTGAATATTGCTGATAACGGTTGAATATGACTGATAACATCAGTCAATTCCTTATCTTGTTTAATGGAATAAAGAGGCAATTAAAAATGTTTGAAATATATTTAAACTGCATGCACAAACTCCTGAAATTAATACTAGAGGAAGAGAACAACAGAGAACTTAACTTTTTAGACCTGACCATATCAAGGACCATAGACAAGATTGAATTTAAAATTCATAGAAACCCCACTAAAACACTTAGACAATACACAGCACTTTGCACCATCCTCATAGCCAGAGATTGGCCGCTTACCACAGCTTTGTAAATAGGTTAATCTCTGTCCCAATGAATGAAGATGATTACAATAATGAATTAAACACCATTAAATATATGGCTGTCTCTAATGGGTAAAAGAGTGACATTATTGATAAACTTATCCTTAAACATTAAAATAAAACCACCTCTTTGGATAATAACAAAAACACAACGTACATATCCACAGATTTTGGAAATAATTCAAGTAGCACATTAAGGAGGGAACTGGCCAAAAATGAAGTGAAACTTTCATTTAGAACAAAAACTAAACTTTCTTCTTTTTTAAAAGCACGGAAACCCCCCTCTTCAGATAAAACTATAGCAACAGGAATATATAAACTTAATTGTGACAGCTGCCCGAGTTTTTATATAGACCAAAGCTTGTTTCAAAGAACATCTGCCTAAAAAAACCACACAGAAACAAACCTCTACCTATGCTGAGCACCAAATCAATGCAAATCATAATTATTCTAGCATTGACAAAAATTTAGAAATATTATAGATACATAGAGACAGAGGTAGATATTTGGACACGCTCGAGGAATACCACATTTACAAGGCCGGAAAACAACAACCCCAGTTTATTCTAAATTAAAAATCCTCCTTTGAATCGAACCTTCTCTATGAAACAGCCTCAAACATCGAGGGAATTATAACAAAGCGTAAGGAACCTGATAAGAACTTTGAGAGGGAGAGAGGGAGCAAGATTGTGCAAGGTCACGGCGTCAGTCTAGACTCGCAAAATGCATCGCCCGCACCGTGTACTGACCACTCATCTGTCATATTTTAGCTGTGATAAATGTTCGCTTTGTGTTTTTTTTGTGTGTCCATGTGTGTCAGTGTTTTTCAAGACTTATGACGATATCAAAGGAATGAAGATTTGATGTATTTTTGGTTTGAGGACTACATGAGGTAGTTGAAATTGGTCACCATCTGATGACGTGTTGGGTCACTTGACTTAATATAAGGTAATATAAACCTCTAATATAATAATGGATTGTTATACTTATATCAAATTTATGTTTCTTCTAAAAATTCTATAATTTAGTATGTTTTATCTATTTATGCTTATGTAACTTTATATTAATTTTTATTTCAGTCAACTCATCATCAGTTAAAAATAAAGAGTTATATGTGGCTGTTAGCATTTTCCAACAATGATAGTGAATAACAATAATTGAGTTGTTTTCCATTATTTTATACATTCTTCTTTTTGTTCTGAAATATATTATTTGAACAGTAACAAATTACATTTTTAAAATTTTGACCAGTTACTCCCCCACAACAACAGTAAAGTACAATTATTGACATTTAAATTTAATGAATTTAATACGGAGCCATCAACTTCCTTTATTACTAGCTTTTCTTATATTTGTCCCTCTTTTGATTTAATTACATAAGCATGCTTAGTGCTAAACAAATCTGTTAAGCCCTGAAATTCTATTTCAACATAATTCTGATTTATTGTGCTTTGGGCCTACTGCATTTTGTGAATCCCTTCATCTTACTTCCGTATATTATTTTAAACTGACTATCTTACCTGTATGTAAAGTTTATTTTTATGTTTTTGTTTCATACATATAATATTAATTAGCTAACATTTATATGATCAATAAATTTATGTTTTAAATTATATTTCTTTGTACTAGCAAGGTACGGTACCTGTAACAAAATGTATTATTGTAACTCTGCTCCTTCTAAAACTTAATAAAAACCATGAATTCTGTATGTGTGCATCGAATCGAGTCGCATTGAATCGAATCGAAATTTCTTGAATCGCAACGCTGCATCGAATGGAAAGAAATTTGCTGCATCGCACACCCCTAATAGAATCATCAGGTTTATAGATCTGTTTCATTCTATCTTACGAGGATTGCATGATAGGTTCTCTCAAAGAATCATTGGTAGAGTAATGGGAAAACCTATAAAAAATGGAGTTTAGTCAAACAATGGTATGTATATAATGTATTGTCTCCAGACCACTGTCTAATTATATTAGAGGTTTATATTACCTAAAATTCAGTCAAGGTATTCATTCAAAGCTCGTTTAAAAGAACACCTGCCTAAAAAACCACAC
>JAQJVL010009751.1:0-14921 GCA_035578905.1 Stictocephala bisonia | reverse complement strand
TTATATTTATTATTACTTATACTTAATATATGAATGAAAAAAGTGTTTTTTTATATAATAATTATGAAAACTCCAATATTGAGTCCCTCACAGTTTTCCATGAAAAACTTTGTCGTATGGTTTGTGATTTCAAGGGAACTCTGGAGGAATGTTAAAGATTGCTCTGATTGGTTGTTGAAATAAATTATAGATGTCTGTCATGTCAATATTGCCATCGTGTCAGCACTGGTGGCGCAGTGCTGTAACCCGGCTACTTGGGGACAAAATATTGAGGAGATTGTAAGCGATAGGTTTTATACTTGATCCTCTTAATAAAGACACGTCGTCCGATCACTGGTTGCCATCGACGTGGACAATGCTAGAGAAGTCTGTGGTGTCCATGTTGGTTGGCAGTTAGCGTCCGGCTGTTGTGCAGTGAAGAGAACTGAGAGTCAGGCTTGTAGGTTATCTAAAATCAAACCAACATTACTCGTAAAGCTCCATCATCATCCAACATCAGACCACGTTCGGATTCCACATAAAGCTGTAGGTCCCTTAGTTGACCTAGCTATTGGGCTATTAATAAATAGCTCTTTCAGAGGAGTCGACCTTAGTTAGTTAGTAACAATGACTTCACTCGTTCATCTACACTCATCACAATAATGATTACAATGAATTACAGTAAAAGTTAAGTTTGTCATTGTAATAGTTTCTAATTACAATTAAACTGTATTTAAAAAAAATAAAAAATCGACTCTTGCGTGAATTACTATATTACATTAAATATATGTATACTGGGATTGACTAGTATAGAGTTAATTTCACTTAGTTTTCTGGGGCCAATTTCAGTTCCACTCACCTTAGAATCATATTTGTCGACTTTATAATTCATATTGGCTTAAAGATTTGTTACGACTCTTTTTATTTATTTAATGCAAGATGAAAGAATAACATAATTAATTATTGAATTCTAGGATATTAAACAGTAGAAATAAAATTTCACACACCACAAAATGTATTACAATATAAGCACAAAATGCACAAATATATTACAATACAAATTACAAAATGCACAAATATTATGGTGATCGATTCCAGTGAACCACGGTCACCTTCCTCAGACCAGAGGGATTCACAAAAGAAATTATAATATATTCTTTTGTGAATCCCTCTGGTCTGAGGAAGGTGAGCGTGGTTCACCGAAATTGATCACCATAATATTTGTGCATTTTGTACTTGTATTGTAATATATTTGTGCATTTTGTACTTGTATTGTAATATATTTGTGCATTTTGTACTTGTATTGTAATAAATTTGTGTTGTGTGACGTTTTATTCGTACTGTATATGTACTAACACGTATTATGCTAATTAAAAAACTAGGATGTTAAAGTGTTTTCCGGTTGCTCGCTCTTTATTTATAAACTTTTCTTTTTTGTTGGTATAGTCTAGTTTATTTTTAATCTAAATAATTACAGGTTAATATTTTAAAATTGATTGTAATTCAAAATTATATTATTAATAACGTTATTTAATCAGTATTTATTTAATTTGTCTTTTACAAGTAATTTATACATTTAATACTAAATTTATCTCCAATGTTCTATGCCTTCACTTTTTTTCCTTGTTTTTCATATATCAATATGTACATTTTATTACAACATGAACGCTTAGTGTAGTTGAATATTCACTGTAAAAAAGTATTCAATTAGGTATTTTTAATTTTCACGTGGAAATAAAATTTTAAAAAGAAAAATTTAAATAATTTGGAAAAATTACTGTAATTTATATCCTGTTAGTGGTGAAAGTGATACGAAATACGACAGTTGAATGCGGTCAAACAAATCATCCTATGTGATGCGCATATCTTCATTGCAGCCTCTCTCAGGGTTGGCACTTATTTTTTACCATTCCTTTATTTATTATCTTACACTTTTGCTGTTGCTTTTACCGACATCATAAAATTGACTAAAATAGATTTACTTTAATCTATATAACGCTTTCTAAATTACATTATACTCTCTTCTATTACAGTATTTGACAATTATTTTGCGCTGAAAATACAGTTGCTATGATATTCTTTATATGTTTGTAAAGCATTCCTAACTAATCTAGCGTATTTAATATATATATATATATATATATATATATATATATATATATATATATATATATATATATAATTCTAATTTTGCCATATAACAATAAGAATGTCTTTATTAGGAAACTTTAATATTAAGTTTTGTAACCTGATTGCTGATTACATTAGTCTCAGAACTAGGCATTTTGTGACTGAAGGAATTTCATTCCTTTGTCAATCCCTCCGGTCTGAGGATGCTATTCATGGTTCACAGATTCCCATGATATTTTAACGTTTTGAGTGTCACATTTATTATATCACTATAAAATTCGTCAGTAGGTACAGCATGTCAGTATAAACTATGCTATCAAGAACACAAAATTATCAGTTAAAATAAAAAATAAAAATAACAAGCAGGGACCTTTAAATTAAAATAGTTCTAGTGATTATAACGGTTCCAAAAATTAAAAAATCTTTTCTAAAAGAGTAAATAAAAATACACTAGCAAGTAAAAACCTCATTGCTCAAAGTATTCACATTTAAATTATTTATCCAATTTTTAACTTAGAAATATTGCTACAACTGACTGAAAAAAATACGATCTAGAAGTTCCATGAGGGAGACAAAGGTAGTTGGACATTTGCCATCATTACGTGAAAATTACCAATCACGACGTTTCGATTTGGTAAAACCCAAACCTTTTTCAAGTGCTAAAAACTAAATTAAATCTACACAAACATGTTATAAAACTATGTTCTTAAACTAATAAACTTATCTACTTTAATAATTATTATCTACATTTTTACCTAGATCCTAGTATACTGTATGGAAACAACATCAAACACAAACACACACACACACACACGCACACGCCCATACCCGTACAGTAGTATTGACTCACCCGCCCACCCATACATGAAGAGTACTATTGACCCAACCCGCCCTCCCATACACGTACAGTGGTACTGACCCACTCCCTCTCCCATACACGTACAGTGGTACGTACCCATACACGTACAGTAATACCAATGTACGTGTATGGGTGCGTGCGTGCATGTGTGTGTGTGTTTTTTTTTTTTTTTTTTTTTTTTTTTTTTTTTTTTTTTTATACAGAAGTGGAAATGCATTTACGCATTCCAGGCAGAGGTCCATAGTTATTATTATTGGTGATGTTATTGATTATAGTAGTTATTTGCCTGGATATGTGAGACTCGACGCAGTGTCGTACTAAACTTGACATTAGCGCCCATACTCACTAAAACCACTCCTGTCTTCTGGCCTCTAATCCCCCACGGAAACCGCCGTCTAGGCATTACATCGCGGGGGGAGGAATTAGCTATCGCTATTCCTTCGGGTGATTAAGGTGTTGTTTCTACCTTCCTTCTAAGTTCTAGCTTTTGCTCTTCTTCTTTCTATGGAACGCAACTCTGTAAGTACTTCCGTAGCGAATGCACTTGTTGCATTCCAGGCAGTTTCACTTGATATCATTTCTTCTACTATCGTCTCTGGTTTGATTCTCTTGTTGAGGATCATTTCTAACTTTTCACGTTCTTGGCTGAAACGAGGACACTCAAAAAACACATGCTCCACATCTTCAGCGACTCCTGGACAGGACGGACACTCCGGGGAATCATCATGCTTGAAACGGTGAAGATAAGCTCGGAAGCAGCCGTGTCCCGACAACATCTGTGTGAGATAGTAATTGACCTCTCCATGATTTCGGTTCAGCCAGCCTACTATCTTCGGTATAAGACGGTACGTCCACCTGCCTCTCTCTGCAGCGTCCCATTGGTGCTGCCATCGTGCTATACTATATTGTCGCTCTTCAGTTCTCAGTTTATCAGGACTTAGTGAGGTCGTCCTCTTTCGATGGTACAGAGCCCGTCGTTCTTCGGCTAGGATTTTAAGTGGGAGAATTCCAGAAATGACACAGACTGCTTCCTCAGATATTGTGCGGAAAGCGCTGGCTACTCTCAAAGCACTCTGTCGATAAACTGGGCCCGCCTTTCTCCATGATTCCTGCGTGTCTAGTGCGTCGGCCCAAATGGATATTCCGTATGTGAGCACCGATTGACTACCGATGACAACAGCAGCCTTCTGCTCTGCTTTGGTCCTCCGACGTTAAGCATCAGTCGTGATAAGCTCGCTCTCACTACTGACGCCTTGGTACTGACATAGTCGACCTGCTGTTTGAAATTAAGTTGAGCATCAAGCATCACTCCTAAGTATCGGATAAATGGTTGTGATGTGATCTCTTGTTCTCCGACCTCGAACTTGATTGTTTCTACCACCTGTCTGCTGGTAATGAGCACAGCTTCAGTCTTGTGCTTGGCTAGCTCCAAGTTCATCATCTCCATCCATTGGTTAATCCGACTAAATGTGATATCGAAGGCCAGGTTTATCTCCTCCAGATGTTTCGCCACTATCACAACAGCTACATCATCGGCATATGCAACTAACTTGACCTCTGATGGCAACGCGATTCTCAGGAGTCCATCGTACATGATGTTCCATAGAAGTGCTCCAAGAACTGAACCTTGTGGTACTCCTCCAGTGATATCGTACTCTTTCGGGCCATTTTTTGTGTCATACTGTAGCACCCTATTCGAAAAGTAGCTTGCCACCATGCGAAGCAGGTATTCTGGTACTTTTTGTCTCCGAGAGCTCGCATAGTGCAGTCCCAGTTGGCGGAGTTAAAAGCATTCTTGATGTCCAAAGCAGCCACCAAACAATACTTTTTCGTACCACCTTTCCATCTTTTTCCGGCGATTGCCTCCTTGGCTGTATTGACGACCAAGTTGATTGCATCAAGAGTTGCTCGTCCTTTCCGGAATCCATATTGGTTATCTGCTAGAAGTGGATCGACCAGAGCTTCTATCCTTTGATGAATTATGCGCTCCAATATTTTACCTGCCGTATCTATCATACAGAGTGGGCGGTAAGATGATGGTTCATCCGGTGGTTTTTTTCCCTTTGGGAGTAGTACTAATCTCTGCTGCTTCCATCTTCTGGGAAAGATCCCTTCTTTGATGCACGGCTCGTAGGTCTCTAAGAATAATGCTGGCGCTGCTTTAATAGCTGTTTTTAATGCAATGTTCGGGATTCCATCCAAACCAGGCGCCTTATTATTTCCTACGCGTTTACATGCCTCCATAAGTTCCTCCTCCGTGACAGGTGGGATGTCTTCGTAGTTGAGCTGCGCTGATAAGTAGGTGAACTCGCGTTGCCTAGGGAACAGTTTGAAAACGATCTTCTTAAGGAGCTGCGGGCAAGTAGGAGACGGCATTGGCTGGCATTTTAGATGGGTTATGACCACCTTGTACGGCCTACCCCATGGATCTTTTTCTACCTCTTCGACGAGCTCCTTCCAGCAGCGTCTTTTACTCTTTTTGATGGCTTTATTCAGTTCTCGACGGGCTTTTTTGTACTCTGCCCTTAGTACTACAGAGTTAGGCCATCGATAGCTCCGCTGGGATAATCTTCTTTTCCTAAGACACTCTTTTCGGAGTGCGCTGATGGTGTCGTTCCACCAGTGCACCGCCGGTCGTTGATTCATGTCACGTTGATTCATGTGTGTGTGTGTGTGTGTGTGTGTGTGTGTGTGTGTGTGTGTGTGTGTGTGTGTGTGTGTGTGTGTGTGTGTGTGTGTGTGTGTGTGTGTGTGTATGGGTGCGTGGGGTACAACAAAATCAACTAATACTAAATATAAAATGTTAACAGGGTTAAATTAATATAACCAATTAGGCGCTGTCAAGGTCACGATATCAACAAAAAAATGTTAAAACACAATTAAAATTAATATTCAAATCAGACTGAAATAAGATTACATTAACTAATCATAAATATATGGTACCTGAAAAACACTATTAATTAAAAATAACATGCAACATGCACAAAAATGATATATATGACTCGGAAGGGCTGAGACTACTATTACAATTACATTTTACTATTACAATTACATTTTAACCTGAAAAGACAACAATTATTAGGAATAAAACAATACAATAATCAAATATTACAAAAATGATGAAATCTTACGACCCGCAGTGACGATGGCGTCTAGACGTTCCAGGCACGAAGTGAGGATGATACAATCCAAATGCAGTGTCTACGAAGTTCCCTCCAAGGTGATAAAACACGGGGACAAGACAAACATACACACTACACTTCACAACAACCATACACAGACTGACGAGGTCAGGGACATACGCTCCGAGATCGCCAAAAATGCGGTGACTCAGGTACGGGGACGGAGACTCATGGGGTGTTTAATTGTTGTAGGTGCAGGTGGTGTAGGATTCTGGTTAGATGATGTCATGAGTGTATTGAACTTTTTATCAAGTGTGTTTTTAAGTAAAGGAACCCACATGGGTCTAACTTCTATGCTACTTTGACTGATTACTTGTTCATTATTTAGTTTCATAAAGGCACCTTCCATGAATTTACGTTAAAAAAATGTGGTTCCCCATGATGTATTTTAGTATTATCCTAGTTAAATCTGTGTTCATTGTTCCAGGCATGTTCAGCTAATTTAGAATGTGTAGTGTCTCCTTTTTCAATGTTATTTTTGTGTTCTTTTAGCCTAACTTCCAGTGGTCTCTTTGTTTCCCCTATGTATTTTTCATTGCATTCACAAGTAATGCAATATACTACATTTTTGGAGGATTGCTCCTCATTCTTTGGTTTAGTTTTAGTTAAAGACTGTCTTAATGTGTTTTGTGTGTTGAATGATGTTCTGATTTTGTATTTCCTAGCTATGCGTCTGATTTTTTCTGAAAGGTTAGGCGTATATGGAATGGACATGACTGCTTTAGGCTTTTCTGTGTCAGTGGGTGTTTATTTGCGTTTTCTTATTTGTTTGCATTTGTTTATGAGAGACTGAGGGTAGCCATTGTTTATTAGATCTTTGGAAACATTTTTTAGTTCATTATCTAGTTTAGTTTTGTCTGAGCATATGGCTCGGGCCCTATCAAAGAGAAAGAAGGCTACGCCTTCTTTAACAGTTTGTGGGTAGTTAGAATTGAAATTGAGGTATTTGCGTGTGTGAGTTTGTTTTCTGTAGACTGATGTTTTAAGGCCATGTTTTGTTTTTTCTACATTTATATCCAAAAATGATAATTTATAGAAGTTCCATTTTACCATTGAAGCGTATTTAAATTTAAAAAGGAACGCTGAGGCAGGAATATGAAGTGTACATATTATTGTTAGTTTTTAGTTAACTTTTTATTTTTTAAGTTTATTTTTAATTATAGTTAAGAAAAGCATTTTTCAAATTTAGTGAAAATATTATTCAATTTAAACGAATGCACATTTATTTGTCCTCCAAAAATACTATATTATTATAAAAGTGAAGCAGTTTTTGCCATTTAAAATCATTTAAATGATCAAACATAATTCTTGAGGAAATTCTAAAGTAAATCGGTTGGCAGACACCGTGCGGGTAATGTAGGGAGTAATTGTCTATGACTTCAGTATTTATGTCTTCCACACAATTACACCATTGGTTCACGACCTTTTGTGGCGACGTTTCCCAACAATGGATGCACGGATTGTCATTTCAGTTATGTATGAATTTATCAATGATAAAAATTGCTATAGGACAAGTCAGTGACACAATTGTTTTATACTATATTAATAATTGCAAAAGACACACTGATAAAAAGGAGGAGTATTGGAGATCCAGTGGTTGAGCGGTCTAAAACGTAAGGCATTTTGTATTTTAGTCAGAAGTAGCCCAGGTTGTAATCTTGGCTTTGCCTGGACGTTTTTATCAGTTATGTTCACCTTGTACTGCACTCGATCTCCCCTTTCTCTGTCTGATAAGTTCCCTGCACAGATTAATAGCCTATGGGGAATCGATAGAGTAAGGTTGAAGAGGAGATCGGCCTTTCGTTTATAACAACTACAATATAAAGATTTACGCAAAACATATGTGATTCATACTAATAGTAATGTATAATGTTTAAACAACGTTTTTATTTAATATAAAATGATTATTTCACAGCACAATGTAATAAAACCTCATAAAATATTGTGTGAATTAACTCGCTATTATCCATTTGACAATCTATAACTCTTTATAGAAAATATTTACAGAATACCAAATTTTATAATTTTGCAACCAAACCATGTCACTTTGGTATAGTTAATAGTTATTTTATGGTCTAAATGAGATTTATGTTTACTCTAATTTACAAGCAATTAAAGTTAAGACAGTTAAAAGAAGTCTTATTTTACCAGGTGAAGTTAGGGCTAAGGAGCCCTCTCTAACACTTAACTTGGGGACCAACGGCTTAAAGGTGACTTTCGGACTTTCACCAGTGAACGGACAGGCGGGTAAGGACAGCCACGCTCGATGTTGCTTGATGCCGTTATTTTACGATAACGTCGGAGCCCTCCACACAAGGTCACTGATAATCATATCGAAGGTCAAAGGTCAAGGCCAAGTAAACCGATCATGCACAATAATCTCTACTCCCATTCATTTCACATGCAAACACCAACAAAGTAGTACTCAAAGTATGTTGATGGTCCTCGGTTATTCCACTTCCTCCCAGTCACTTGCAGTTATGGAGGATTATCCTTCAGATAACGTGAAAGTTATTAAAAAAGGGGCGTGTCAAAATGTTCATGATAGGCTTATTTATTCTCTCTTTGCTTATATGATTGTGTTGAAATATTGTGTGATGTGACTCAAACCTGAAAACCCCGAGTGGCTACTCAATTATCGTCATTTGAGAGTGCCCACTCAAAATTCGATTGAATAAAACACACACACACTCAACTCGGCAGGCGAGCAGGCACTTCAACGATGAGTCTACATATGACTTGCGAGTGGCCACTCCCATTTCAGTTAAATAAAACCGAGTGCCCACTCGCGATAAAGCGAGTCTGCTCCCTAGTAGACTCACTGCTGCCGAGTGCGTACTCAAGTAAGTTTATTATGGCTAAATTTACGCCAATGCGTGCACGGACAATTTATAATGTTCGAAGAGAGTCAAGAAACTATGACTATCGATCACTATACAAATTCGATAAGGAAAATATTTTGTACATTTGAATTTTCGATAGTAGGCCCCTAATAAGATAGTCCATAGAATTTTTACAAATTTTAGCAGATTCTCAGACAATTCAAAATTAATTTTATCTTCCATGTCGAAATAGAATCCAAGTTCAATTAAAAAATAAGTTCAAAGTTCCTAATATAAAACTTACATATGAATTTAGAAGTCTTGAATTTTATAAAATACCACGGTTTAGTAATACATACGGTATGAATTCGTTGAGCTATGCCACTCAAAAAACTTTTAATGAAACCGATTGATTTCCAATTTCAAAAAAAGAATATAAAAACTTTATTGGTTTTCTATTGTATATTTGTTCCCAGTTATATATATATTTTTTATCAAAAGTTTTCTTTAATATGTTGGTATAGATAAATTAGGCTAAGAAACCGAATTTATTTGTTTTTCTTTATAACAAGGTAACCGAATTTTTCTTTTTGTTATGTCCTACGAGTCTATGTCATTTATCTACACTCATCACACTCATTTACCTCTCACATTCGCCTATTTCTTGAAGATCAGCATGTGAATAATTGGTATAGTATTTTGCTCAATATTATTTCATCACTATATATATTTTGTTACGTTATTTGTATATTTATTTAAAAAAAATACTAAAAACATCTCAAAACACAAAATTTGTAATAAAATGAATACTCAAGAAAGTTATCGGCCGAACTCAGTTGATATGTGCATCAAATTGCATAGTTATATGAATTTTGTGATAAATGTGTTTCGTAACAGTAAAGAGAAAAGCTCAGCGCCTGCAAACTAACCGATACTCTATCCGTCATACATGTCGTCACGAGACTCTAGGTGCCGCAGAGGGGGGAGAGGAAGGCCGCGACCTTGCTTGGAATGCGGAAATCTGGGTCACTAGGTTATCAGGCCGATGGTTATCAGTCGTTTGAATGGCTTAAAGAGATTTAAATGTCCGCGCACCACTACAGCTTAAAGTAACGAATAGTTGTATTTTGAATGGTGTTTCTTTCTGATTTTACGACTCTGTTGGTCACTCCATATAAATTGTTATGTCACTCGTATATAAGACAATTTAAATTTTTTCATATTGCTATATTTCATGAAATTATAATTTTTGTTTATTGTGTGAGTATGTGTGTTTGTACGTATATGTGTATACTTTATGTATATATATTTTTTACTGTATTATTTTTTGTTCGTTATAATAATTCTTTTACTTAAATTGTTAAATAATTATTATTGTTTATATTGTATTTTATTTATGTTGTTTCAAGTATAGTTTTGTTTTCACCACTTAGTTGTATTAATTGTTGTACAGTATCAATTATTCTACACCACTGCCACAGACCGCTATTTGGTTTTATTTTTATTAACAATAATGAATTATTTTTATTTTTTTAATATACAACATTTCTTTTATTTCTTATCCTTATATTATAACATTTTTGTGTACAGTATATATCATCGGCACACAACGACAAGCCATGTTGGCTTGTTGGGACCACATGTTATAAAATTTTTGGTAAATAAATAAATAATGTTGAAAAAAATCAGTTAAAGTTCGGCAGATAAACAAAATGTTGTACATGAAATGAATCACACAGCAAACACTGTAAACAAAAATCCAAAACGAGTGATTCAAGTTGAGACCGGTCTCAGTATGCCCCCCCCCCCCCGCTACTCAAGGTCCCCGCATGACTACGTGAGCAGGCACTCGCATTTTTTTAGAAAACTTTATTCAAGTTGAATAAAGTTGAAGAAAACTTTATTCAACTGAAAACGGAACCTGACTCAGCTCTGAGATTAGGCACTCAGAGTTCCCACTCAGAGGCTTCACATCACGCAACATCGAGCGTGGCTGTCTCTTGGATGGGTGACTGTCTGAGCGATCCCGTCCTTGCACGCAGCCCGCCTGTCCGGTCACTGGTGGTGGTTCGGAAATCACCCTTAAGCCATTAGTCTCCAGGTTGTCAGAGAGGGCTTCTTGGCCCTAAATTCACATGGTAAAATAAAGCATCCTTTAACTTTTTAAAAACTTTTATATTAGCACAGCTGTTTGATCTCACACGACTGCTATTTATGATGCCATGAATATATTTCTAAGGAACTAGAATGTTTACCGGTTGCTTTCCTTGCTTCACTTTGTTCTCCAGAAGACTTCACAGAAAGTCTAATACATACACTTATACTAATTTACATGTAGCGATTTTTTTCGCGAATGCGTAAGGATGGTCGAGAGAAGTAAGGCAAACATATATGTTAATATAGAGTTTTAAATAGTGGGATTAGATTCACTTAACGTGTGCCGCTGTCAGATGCACAGAGAGTCAACGATACTAACTGTACACATCAAGCGGCTCTGTTATTTATATCATATTTAAATATAAAGATCATGTTAATTGTAGTTAAATACAATTTTACTTATCATAAAAAGTATCATTAAAAGACCTAATAGTTTAGTATATGTTATCAATATTTTGATCGTTGTGTAACACTGTTTTTGTATCAATACCACTGTACGTGTATGGGTGGGCGGGTGGGTTATATTAATTTTTAAGACTATTTTTGAGTAATAATAAAAAACCCTTTACCTATTTAATTGTTTACTTCCAACAATTTTTCAATATTAAAGTAACATGTTTATGTATGTGTAGTAGTTAATTTAAATACAAACCACTTATTACATAATTTCTGGATTATACTATTATTTATAAACCCAACCTAAAATATACATGACAATAAATTTAAACTATATCACAAATACTGCACCTGTCCACAAAGTATTGACTCAGCCGCCCACCCATACATGTACAGTGGTACTGATCAAACCGCCCTCCCATACACGTACAGTTGTACTGACCCCCCCCCCCCCATAAACGTTTAAGTTTTATTAAAAAAAATTAAAATAAATATAACAAAATATTTATTTTGAAGCCTTTATTTTCACCTATTATTTTAAAACTAGGCGTATGTATTCAAAATAACAAAAGCAAACCTAATGCGCAATATGATAGCGTTTAAAATGACACCTCATATACAAAATTTTGTCAATAAATAACGAAAAAATATGGTTTCGCAAATAACATTGTTCCGATGGGATTAAAACCAACATAACCGACAGCCTCCTCAGACTCTTAATAAACATATTCCTTGAATTTAGAAATGTATTCCTTTCAATTACAATTGACGGTCTACGATACTGAAATAGTAGTATCGTAATCAATCACCAATAATCAAGTTTTTGCCCATTGTATTACGTACTGTACACCATATTGCTTGTTTCTTCACTGGACGTCAATTACGTATAATAACTGACGTACCAGAGACAGAGAGCGTCTGCAAACGGCGAACGTAGATTAGCCGATCATTCACAACGCACAGACACATATTATTATTGTTAAGGCGTCTCTTTATCTGAGAAAAATATGTAGTAGAACCTGTTTTGTAAAGAGAAAAACATAAAATTCCACAGCAGATAAATTTTATCTACAGTTGAAGGCAAGTACACATTCTGCAGTAGAGAGACCTGTAGTTGAAGACACATGCAATTCCACAGCAGATACATTTTATCTACAGTTGAAGGCAAGTACACATTCTGCAGTATACAGAACTGTAGTTGAAGAAACGTGGAATTCCATAGGAGAAAGATTTTATCTACAGTTGAAGGCAAGTACACATTCTGCATCAGACAGACCTATAATTGAAGACACGTGCAATTCCACAGTAGACAAATGAACAGTTGAATGCAAGTACACATCCTGCATCAGACATACCCATAATTGAAGACACGTGCAATTCCACAGCAGACAAATCTACAGTTCAAAACAAGTACACATCCTGCAGTTGACGAACCTGTAGTTGAAGACACGTGCAATTCCACAGCAGACAAATCTACAGTTCAAGGCAAGTACACATCCTGCAGTAGACAGACCTGTAGTTAAAGACGCGTGGAATTCCATAGGAGAAACATTTGATCTACAGTTGAAGGCAAGTACACATCCTGCAGTAGACAGACCTTTAGATGAAGACACGTGCAATTCCACAGCAGATAAATTTTATCTACAGTTGAAGGCAAGTACACATTCTGCAGTAGAAAGAACTGTAGTTGAAGACACATGAAATTCCACAGCAGACAAATGTACAGTTGAAAGTACACATCTTGCAGTTTAAAGACCTGTAGTTGAAGACACGTGCAATTCCACAGCAAACAAATCTACAGTTGAAGCAAGTACACATCCTGCAGTAGACAGACCTGTAGTTGAAGACACGTGCAACTCCACTGCAGGAAAATCTACAGTTGAAGGCAAGTACACATCCCGCAGCAGACGGATCTGCGTTGAATTCACGAGCAATCCACAGCAGATAAATCGAAATTTTACATCTTTTCTATGTTTTTATTACTTACTGGCTACGAGATACGATTGCCATATGTAAGCAATAAAAATTTCGTCAACACAATCCAACCATGTAAATGTGTTGTAAAATAATCTCATCGTCCTACATGACTAACGACTGTGGCCCGTCACTCGAGGCAGACGTAACTTGTCTCAGCTTGGTAGTAATCTGCTGTTGTAAATGTATTGTTGTGTGTTTTAACAGTAGCCTGTCTCTACGATCTCAAGCTGTGAGAGGGATCAACCTTCACGATAGCAGATTAATACTTCAGCATTAATGTTTGAAATATTACAATTATAATTAGTTTTTATGTATTACTTAGTTGAGGAAATTTGTAGTGTTATAATTTAAGGAGTTGTTATTTTTATTAGACATTTGAAATTTTACTAGCGATGAAATACTTAAAAGCTAGGCCCTGTCAGTAATGAAAAAGTACAAAATATACAGTTTGGCCTTAAAATCGTATGATAGAAGAGCATATCATTTTTGAAGCTGATTTGAACCAAAGAAACTGTGCGAGATCTTTTAAGATATTCTTCCCGCACTCAAATGTAATACAGAAAATCAACTGGATCAAAAGCAGTTTTTAATTTTGTATGAAGACATTCTAAATCATTGAGAGTTGAGTTTGCAGTTCAGTGCATATTGTGCATTATCTGTATAATTTATTACAGTATATAATACCACTTTAGAAGTGATCATTATTTTAATAAATTTACATTAACTTTTTAGTTTGTAAGTAGAGGAAATGTTGTCAATTATAATGCGGCAAAACAGTACACTACCAAGATACGTATGTGGGTTGATAGCTAGGTCTTTCATGTAATATAAATATATGTGGGTGGGCCATCACCAACTTACGTGTATGAGTGAGGGAAGGGAGTGAGGTTATAACGCTGTATTATCAGGGTTACCTTGACTAATTGTAATATAAATATGTGTGGGTGGGCCATCACCAACTTACGTGTATGAGTGAGGGAAGGGAGTGAGGTTATAACGCTGTATTATCAGGGTTACCTTGACTAATTGTAATATAAATATGTGTGGGTGGGCCATCACCAACTTACGTGTATGAGTGAGGGAAGGGAGTGAGGTTATAACGATGTATTATCAGGGTTACCTTGACTAATTGTAATATAAATATGTGTGGGTGGGCCATCACCAACTTACGTGTATGAGTGAGGGAAGGGAGTGAGGTTATAACGCTGTATTATCAGGGTTACCTTGACTAATTGTAATATAAATATGTGTGGGTGGGCCATCACCAACTTACGTGTATGAGTGAGGGAAGGGAGTGAGGTTATAACGATGTATTATCAGGGTTACCTTGACTAATTGTAATATAAATATGTGTGGGTACGCCATCACCAACTTACGTGTATTAGTAAGGGAAGGGAGTGAGGTTTAAAAATTTTTTTC